>SNQJ01S0040261.1:0-52155 GCA_010110895.2 Picea sitchensis
GAGCAATTAATGACATTTAATGCATTGGTTTAATTCAAGGATTGATCATTTTCATTTGATGCTATATTATTCTGGTGTTTATTGACAAGTAACTTTATAGCTATTGTCATTATTGCAATCATTGACTTCGTCAATAATTACTGTTGTATATGCTCATGTGCATCGAAGTTTGATAGTCATTGATTTATGAAGTATTAACCACTGTTGCATGTACTAGTTTCATTGTTGTCTTGTCTCGCAAGCAGGTGCCTTCTCTGTGGTTATTCTTTACTTGACTATCTTTTGGGCGGTAATCTGTGAAGGGGAAACTTGCCTTAATCCCTTGAGCCATTTTTCCTTTCAAACCCCAGATTGCTAGGGACGTCTCCCTTGGGCTTAGCCACCCTAAATAGAAAGGACCTCCCCATTGTGGTGACATTGGGTGGGGTAGGTCCTTGTTACGCCAGTTTGACCCTTATCCTCTAAGACTATGACCTAAAACTACAAACTAAGCGATAACATAACCCAACGATTACGGAGTCGCGGGTTGGCGGAGTCACGAATTCACATTTTTCATTTTTTATGGCCAGCCTGTTCCATGAAATACATTTTGCACCCAACACTTCCGTCATATACATTTTGCACCCAACAATTCTATCATATACATGAGACTAAGTAATTTATAGAATATTATAACATTGTACGAAGATTTATAGTAATTTATCTAATGTTATAACACTTGATACATTTTGCTCCGAACAATTACGGATTCGCAGGTTGACGGAGTCACAGGTTCACACTTTTCATGTCCGGCGTGTTCCGTGATATACATTTTGTACCAAACACTTCTGTCATATACATTTTGCACCCAACAATTCTGTCATATACATGAGACTGAGTAATTTATAGAATATAATAACATTGTATGAATATTTATAGTAATTTATATAATCCTATAACATTTTTTACTTAATGAATAGTATAAACAATTATTTAAATTTTATTCAATATTTTTTTTTTATAAGTAAGATTGTATAAAAGTCTGTCAAAATGAAGGACTACAGAGAATTTCCATGGTTTCAAGCTACAAATATTGAGTTTCCCTGGGGGGAAACCATCTCAGCCAGTCGAACTGCTTCATCAATGAAGTGTAGACTGTTACTGACGCAAAAAGAGTTCAAAATTATGGCCCCTAACGGTGGTCGTTACAACTGTGGAAAGTGTATACAACATAACTATAATGACCATGGACAAATGCATGAAAGGTCGCCATGCACATGACAAAACAACAGACAAAAACAACAAACAGATCACCGATATGGGTTGTAGTGCAGCAATGCGGCCATGCAGAAGGCACCAAATGTCGTGTCCCTAGGAGGAGGCGGCTCCTCATCGATTGGTGTCTGGTCCAATTGCATGGCGTCCTCCATCTGTGATGGCATGTGCTCTTCCTTCTGGACATCCTCCGGTCGTGACAGAAGCCTCTACTCCTCGCGGTCTTCCTCTACGTGGACCAAAGTTTCCAGTGCCAACACTGGTGCCGAGGTTGCTGCTAGTTGGGTTGTTATTGCTTGGGCTGCCTCTGTTGGGAGGTGATGAGCACCCTGTAACACGGAGAGAAACTGTAAGAGTTGAGAGGCTTTTTCATCCAGGGTCTCTAGGCGGAATCGGAGGTCATCCATGTCCCGACGTAGGTCGAATGCCAAGCTCTACACCAGTTCAAGGCATGTTTTCCACTCGCATTATGGGTCAGCGTTGGAATCGGCTCGAGATTGGGGTTGTCGTCATGAATTTTGACTGGCTTCCAGACCATCCATCTGAAATTGGGCATCATGAGGCTGGTCCTAAAGCGACTGGGTGGCCGGAGAGTTGGGAGGAGCCAAAGGGCCTGGGTGTGAAACAGAGGCCGAATTGCCTAAAGGTCCTGGGTTGTAGTCTAGTGAGGCCCCTAAGCAGTCCAGCCCCTCCATTCTGTTGGCAAGGGACACAGCAAGGGATGGGAGAGAAGTAGGAATGTGAGTCGACTGTGCCAGGGAGGAGGACAAGGTGGCCGAAGAGGAGGAGGATAACAGGGAGGGAGAAAGCAGGGCAGAGGACCAGGCGGGGTCGGTTTGGCTTCCAGGCTGACCTGCGTTTCGACATCCCTCGTAGTCGGGTCATCTTCGGGATAGTGGGAGAGCAAAAATTCATTAGGAACAGAGCAGGAAAGGACAAAAGCAGAGCAGGGAAAGGTTGGGTAGGAGGCTGAGCTTTGAGAAGAAAAACCAGGAAAGAATGAGCCATCTGGAGCTACTGGAGCAATTGAAATAGCTTGGGGAGATGGTGAGGTTCCATAAATGGCCGCGCGCGCAGAGTAAAGGCCGAGCGAGGGTATTGGTCCGTCGAAAGGATGCGAAGGTAGAGCAGGGCACACTGAGAGTAATGGCGGCCTACCTCAAGTGAGTTGAACTTAAAGTCATGAGGCAAGTGGGAGGGACTGGCATGTGGTCGGCGCCATGAAGGATCGCTCCTGGTTGCTCCGCTCGACGCGTGTGCTCTACTAGCACCCCATCCGCGGGAAAGGGAATAAATGTGACGGAGTACAGACACGTGGGAAAGAATTTGAAGTACATGGGTTCGTGGGCAAAAACCCGAAAAAATAGTGGTAATGTTTGTTACATAGGTTTGTTGACAAAAAACACAAAAAAAATTAACATTTATACATACAAAACATGTAATTTTACAAAGCGGAGCCCTCATTCCATACTTAGCCAGTTTTTGGATGGTGGGTTCTCGGGATGTCGGGCTGAAAATTGGGCTTATGTTCTTTCGTTCCCTACAAAAAGCACTGATAGTTCTGTGATATACAAACTGACAATTGGACTTCCAGACTATTAGAATTTTGAGGGCATCGTGTCCAAAAAAAATAGCATTCTCGAAATAATATTCTTTACATATGTTTTGCATACGCTCGTGGACAAAAAACACAAAAAATAAGTAGTAACGTATGTTACATAGGTTCGTGGAGAAGAGCACAAAAAAAACTAGCATTCCTGAAACAGATTTTCTTAAAACAAGGGTTCCTTGACACAAGAAATTGAAATTTATGAAATTAAAGGTTCCCAGACAGCATAAATTATACATACCAAAGATGCAATTTTATAAAGATGATATTTACTTTTATACATATGAAATATGCACTTTTATAGAGTATGGGGATGACATTTTATAGAGCATGCACGGAGCCCTAAATCCATACTTAGCCAGTTTTTGCATCGCGGGTTCTTGGGCTAGCGGGCTGAAAATTGGGCCTTTGTTGCTCAGTGGCCTACAAAGAATACCTAAAGTTCCGTGATATACAAATTGACAAGTGGATTTTGGAATATTTGAATTGTAAGGGCCTCTGTGGCAAGCAGTAAGAAGGACGGGTCGTAAAGATAAAGTAGTGAACACAATTTTATGACATTTATATAGAAAAAATAATAAAGCGTCTTACATATTCCTGTAAATTTAAAGAAACATATATAGTTTTTGCATCACGGGTTCTCGGGCTGGCGGGTTGAAAAATGTGCCTCTATTGTTTTGTGGCCTACAAAGAATACCCAGAGTTTCGCGATATACAAATTGACAAGTGGAGTTTGGACTATTTGAATTGTAAGGGCCTCTGTGATAAGCAGTAAGAAGGACAGGTGGTAAAGATAAAGTAAACACAATTTTATGACATTTATATAGAAAAAATAATAAAACGTCTTACATATTCCTATAAATTTATAGAAATGTGTGTGTGTGTGTGTGTGTGTGTGTGTGTGTGTGTGAAATATGATATGTGAAATTTGAGTGAGTGATTTACCGCATATGTAATTTTGAAAATGACCAGGCAGGGAAAAATATGCATAATTTATACATACAAAATATGTAATCTTACAAAGTAGATATTTATTTTTATACATACGAAATATGTAGTTTTATACAGTATGGGGATGAGATTTTAAAGAGCATGCACGGAGCCCTCATACCATACTTTGCCAGTTTTTGGATGGCGGGTTCTCAGGATGTGGAGCTAAAAATTGGGCTTTTGTTGTTTCATGGCCTACAAAAAAGCACTGACAGTTCTGCTATATACAAATTGACAATCGGACTTGGGCACTATTTCAATTTAAAGGGCCTCGTGTCAAAAATATTTAGCATTCCCATAATTTTTTTTACATATGGTCGCAAACAAGAAAACACAAAAAAATAGTAGTAACGCCTGTTACATAGTTTCGTGGAGAAAAGCACAGAAAAACTAGATTCCTGAATTATCTTTCCTTAAAACAAGGGCTCCTAGAGAGAAGAAATTGAAATTTATGAAATTAAAGGTCCCTGGACAGCGTAAATTATACATACCAAAGATTTAATTTTAAAAAGAAGATATTTACTTTTATACATACGAAATATGTACTTTTATAAACTATGGGGATGAGATTTGATACAGCATGGACAGAGCCCTGAATCCATAGTTATTCAGTTGTTGCATCGCGAGTTCTGGGGCTGGTAGGAAGAAAAATGGGCCTATGTTGTTCTGTGGCCTACAGAGAACACACAGAGTTCCGCGATATACAATTTGACAAGCGGACTTCGGACTATTTGAATTGTAACGGCCTCTGTGGCAAACAGTATGAAGGACAATTTGCAAAGATAAAGTTGTGAACACAAATTTATGACATTTATGTGTGTGTGTGTGTGTGTGTGTGTGTGTGTGTGTGTGTNGTGTGTGTGTGTGTGTGTGTGTGTGTGTGTGTGTGTGAAATATGATATGTGAAATTTGAGTGAGTGATTTACCGCATATGTAATTTTGAAAATGACCAGGCAGGGAAAAATATGCATAATTTATACATACAAAATATGTAATCTTACAAAGTAGATATTTATTTTTATACATACGAAATATGTAGTTTTATACAGTATGGGGATGAGATTTTAAAGAGCATGCACGGAGCCCTCATACCATACTTTGCCAGTTTTTGGATGGCGGGTTCTCAGGATGTGGAGCTAAAAATTGGGCTTTTGTTGTTTCATGGCCTACAAAAAAGCACTGACAGTTCTGCTATATACAAATTGACAATCGGACTTGGGCACTATTTCAATTTAAAGGGCCTCGTGTCAAAAATATTTAGCATTCCCATAATTTTTTTTACATATGGTCGCAAACAAGAAAACACAAAAAAATAGTAGTAACGCCTGTTACATAGTTTCGTGGAGAAAAGCACAGAAAAACTAGATTCCTGAATTATCTTTCCTTAAAACAAGGGCTCCTAGAGAGAAGAAATTGAAATTTATGAAATTAAAGGTCCCTGGACAGCGTAAATTATACATACCAAAGATTTAATTTTAAAAAGAAGATATTTACTTTTATACATACGAAATATGTACTTTTATAAACTATGGGGATGAGATTTGATACAGCATGGACAGAGCCCTGAATCCATAGTTATTCAGTTGTTGCATCGCGAGTTCTGGGGCTGGTAGGAAGAAAAATGGGCCTATGTTGTTCTGTGGCCTACAGAGAACACACAGAGTTCCGCGATATACAATTTGACAAGCGGACTTCGGACTATTTGAATTGTAACGGCCTCTGTGGCAAACAGTATGAAGGACAATTTGCAAAGATAAAGTTGTGAACACAAATTTATGACATTTATGTGTGTGTGTGTGTGTGTGTGTGTGTGTGTGTGTGTGTGAAATATGATATGTGAAATTTGAGTGTGATTTACCGCATATGTAATTTTGAAAATGACCAAACAGGGAAAAATATGCATCAGAAAGGAAGAGAATTGAAATAAAATAAATAGAATGTCTTCACATTCAACAGAGTTGAAGATAAAAAAGTAGGAACACATAAATATATGAGGAGACAAAAGAATAGTTTTATTTCGAATATATGAAAAAAAGAATGCTTTGTTACATATTCCTGGAAATTTAAATGTGTTTGTCATATAGACTGGGATTGGGGCTCCCACGGACCATAAGAGAAATATGTACAAGAAATAGGACTGGAAAGAAGAAGTGGGACACGGTAGAGTGTAATACCTGAAAAGTAGAAATGGGAAGATATCAAACATTGGTTATAGATTTATATTCAAAAAAGGTGGAATAATTGGATTGATAAAGAAAGGACTATGACTATACACTTACAGGCATGGTACATATAAGTAATTTTGGTATTTGCTTGTTGATGTGTATTCCTGTTGATTTTTGTGGCCAACCCATTTGAATAACTGGACTGATAAACAAAGGATGTATAGGAATGTTCCAAGAAGGAATTTTGTTATTTGCTTGCTGATGCATTTTGTTGTTGGATTTCATCAGGGACCCACTTCAAGTTCTCTTCAATATAGCTTCTCAAGGGGGTGACGTTGATGTCATTCCGGATTTTAATGCTGAAAAGTTCATTTTCTAATTCGGTTAGATCAATAGAAAAATTACACAGAAACTGATGAATGTCTCCATTTTGCACCGAATAGCAGACTAGCTAGTTGTCCACGTCTTCCTCATGATATTCAAGAATCCTGTAAAAAAATTCTAGAGACAAGGCCTTAAAATTATCAAGTTGTTTATCGAAAGCTTGCTTGGTTAACACCAATGAGTTGACGATTAAGCTAGGGTCCTGGAAGTCATTTTTCCTTCCGACTAAGTCTATTTTGGCCAGCTTTGTGACTAATGTTTTTTTCTTTGATATTGTTTGCTCACATGACTGGATGATGAGATACAGGTTCTTCACCTTTTCTTTCCAGCATGCTTCTGATTGAATGAGTCGTTTTCTGGATGGGATACCATGTTGTCTTCTTGTCGTTTCTAGCATGTTGTTGACATGAAAGGCAAAACAGATGACCGTGTGAAAATAGAAAGTTTCTTCATTTTTTAAATCCATCTACAAAAGTTGGAGCAAGTTATGTGCCCTGCTTCCCACCAAATCCATATTTTGTGATGTTTCTCAGGCCTTAGTAATCAGTTCCATTCTTTTGTTGATATTTTTCTCTACATGTCCTCTACAGGATGCGAGGAAGCTAGAGGATCCTTTTAGATTTTCTGCAAGGGTACAGGGAGTCGAAGGTATGGCTATTGCCAAAGGACTTCCAAGCAATGGCATAGGAAACAAAGCTTCCTCTAATTCCTTAGTCTGGTCCTTTAGTTTGGCATTCTCGGCCTCAATGACTCGAATGGAGTCATGAAGATCATCTTCGGTTGCCATGTGAAGTTGAGATATTTTGGACGCCTTCATATTGGCAAGGTCAAGTTCTGAACGATGTTTTCTTTTCTTATTTTTGACATCTTTTTTTTCAATAATTAATTTTTTTGATTCGCTTTCAAAAACAACACTTTGGAATACGAAGGATTCATCTTTGTCAAACATTTCGGTATCAACTATGTCCAATGGGTAGCCATGTTGAATTGGGTCTCTGGGCTGATCAAGGTTGCAGAATATGCTATCCATATCAGCGTCAAGATCCATGTTTTCACCCTAAATTTTGGGCTGGTCCGTCTCCTCTGCAATTCTTTTTCCCTTTTCCTGCACCGGAAGCTTGCCAGAACTATCAAATTTATGATAGACTATTAAGTTATGGACCTCAGGAATGAAGATGTTCAATGTATCTGTACATAACTATTGTGGAACTACCGCCAGTAGTTTATGAAAATGTCGGTTTGCTCGAGAGGCTGCCTGAAATGAAGAAATGGAGGGCGCAATATAACCCACTGGAAACATTGGTTCAATGCATGCAAATGGAAAATCTCCCCGATTTCTTCATTCATTAATGACAATGCCTATGCGTGCTATATGGTGAGCTGGTAGAAGTAAAGTTTAATTATTGCATACTTAGAAGTGCAAAGGTGGCGGTTACAGTGAAGAACATTTAAGGATTGGAGGTTTCATGAAGGAACAAAGTTGATGGCGTGTGAATGACATTCCATGGTATTTGAAATTAACAGTGGGAAGCGATAGAAAAAGAATCTGCAAATATTGCATTAATGGCAGAACTTCTCGAGCCTTGCACCCATCAATGACAATTTAGACAGTGCCTGCACAATGACTAGTTAGCATTAAAGATTTAGAAACAAAATATATATATATATATANGAAGACGGGGAAGAGCAAGCAAGGAAGCAATGGGAAAGTCTGAAAAGCAGTCGAACGGGCTTCAAAATAAGTTTACAGGCGATAGTGAGGACAGACGAGTTGCAAAACACATAAAATGTAAGAGGGCATGATGGTGCAGTTCAGCGGAGGGTTTTTATATTTGCGGAATTGCAGGAAACTGGGTAAGTATGGAAACTGTGATTTTATGCAAGCTTCTAGGGAGCATAGCGAAGGGAATCATGTACAGTCTTTGGATCACGGTTTCTCGAGTTGGCGGGCTGAAAAGTGGGCCTCTATTGTTTCATGTCTTGTAAATAGTACCCAGAGTTGCCCGATTACAGTTCCACGATATACAAACTGGCAGACAAACTACAGGGTTAGGGGGGCCCAAGATGGAAATTTTCAAGTACTAAAATATGAATATTAAATAGTGATACTTTACAATTTAATTGAAAAAAAATATGAAATGAGTCGCAAGGTTCGAGTCCAGTTGCATTTGTAGATCACCAAAGTTTCAAGTGTCCATGATATACAAAATGACAAGCGTATTTGTGTGCTGGCCAACTCAACATTCTACTTTTAGTGATTTCCGCGATATACAAATTGACACACATACTCCAGGGTTGGCGGGGTCCCAAAAATGAGCAATACATACCAAATATGCAGAGATCCCTTATTCCATACTTAGCCAGTTAGTTGAATCGCGGACTTGCGGGCTTGCGGGATGTAAGTTTGGCCTTTAATGTTATGTGTCCTGCAAATAACACCCATAGTTGGGCGACATAGAAATTGATAAGCAGATTTGCAAGCTGAGTGGTTCATATTATAGCTAACATTGGTTTCAAGTACTAAATTATTAATAATGAATATTGATAGTGTACAATTTAATTAAAGAAAATTAGCAAAGGAGTCGCAAGCTTCCAGCCCGAGTCCAATTGCAGATCACCAAAGTCTCTGGCGTAAGATTAGATGGACATGCAATGTTCCACTCTGGCGTCTGGGAACCCGCAAACATAGACATGGATTACCAAGTTTTGGATGCAAGATGTACACTCGGAACACAGGGAATGAGAGTTTGATAACGCATAGAGGGGAGCCCGTGGCCATAAAATTGGCTAATGAAACCAAAGGGATTGGTCGGGCTCGCAGTGCATATTTCATAATTCATGTGGAACATGAATTGTTATGTGACCATATCAGTATATGTAGAAACCAGGGAAAACTAAATATGTACCTTTATAAAGTATGGACATGAGATTTTACAAAGTATGTACAGATATTGCATTCCATACTTTCCCACTTTCTGGATCGCAGGTTCTCGGGTTGGCGGCCTCAAAAAAATGTCTCTATTGTTTTGTATCCTACAAATAGCACACAGACTTCCGTGAAATACAAATTGACAAGCGGCTTTGCTAGGTGGTTGAGATTTTATAGAGTATGTACACTTTTTTGGATCACGGGTTCTCGGTCTACCGGGGTAAAAAATGGGCCTCTATTGTTCCATGCCCTAAAAATGGCATCCACAACTTGGCAATATACAAATTGACAAGTGGATTTGTGGACCAATACATAAAAAATATGCATAGATCCCTTATTCCATACTTATCCAGTTAGTTCGATCGCGGACTTGCGGGCTGGCGAGCTGTAAATTGGGCCTCTAATGTTCTTTGTGCTGCAAACAAAATCCATAGTTGGGGGATATATAAACTGGCAAGCGGACTTGCGGGCTCGCTGGCTTAGCATATTATTTATGTTCGATGGCAGACCTATGGGTTGACGTGCTCTAAGTGTAAAACGAGAAAATAAAAAAACACAACTGAAAACAAGTTCGACAAATACAGACAGAGTAAATGGAACATTGTTTAGTATGGAACATGGGCAGAGTTTGATCATAGAGGGGAACCTGCAGCCATAAAATTGGATAAGGAAACCAAAGGGCTCGGTGTGACTCGGATTGCATATTTCATAATTCATTTGGAACACAAACTGTGTGGTGACCAGATTAGTATGTCTAGAAACCAAGAAAATCTAAATATGTACCTTTATAAAGTATGGACATGAGATTTTACAGAGCATGTATGGATATCGCATTCCATACTTGGCCACTTTCTGGATCGTGGGTTCTCGGGCTCAAAAGATAGGTCTCTATTGTTTTGTGTCCTACAAATAGCACACAGACTTCCGTGAAATACAAATTGACAAGCGGACTTGCAGGGTGGCTGAGATTTTATAGAGTATGTACACTTTTTTACCTCGCGGGTTCTTCGTATGTCAGGGTAAAAAATGGGCCTCTATTCTTCCATGCCCTAAGAATAGCATCCACAACTCGGCGATATACAAATTGACAAGCGGATTTGCAGACCAATACATACAAAATATGCATAGATACCTCATTCCATACTTAGGCAGTTAGTTGGAGCACGCACTTGTAGGCTGGCGGGCTGTAAATTGGGCCTCTAATGTTCAGTGTCCTACAAACAGAATCCATAATTGGGCGATATAGAAACTGATAACCGGACTTGCGGGCTCGCTGGTTCAGCATAGTATTTATGTTGGATGGCGGACCTATGGGTTGGCGGGCTCTAGGCACAAAACGAGAAAATAAAAAAACACAGCTGAAAACAAGTTCGACAAATATAGACAGAGTAAACGGAAAATTGTTTAGTATGGAACATGGACAGGAAAAAAACGCACCTTTGCATGGATTCATCTACATATCTGGTTAGGAGTTCTTTGCGGCGTGCAGTTATCTTGTTTGTTTCTATGAACAAAAGCACAAATCAAAAGGAATATGAACATAACTTAACATGTAAAGGAAAAAGGCAAGTACTATGTACAAATACTAAAAAAAGTAGAATAAGTTGAATAGAGAAATAAATAGTTTTTAGAAAGATGTACCTTTTTTTTTCTTTTTTGCGTAATGTATATTGAACAGTATGTGTAGAATTCACAGAAAACCAAGAAGCTGGATAATTGTTTTGTTTTTTTCTTTTTATTTATTTTTTGTTTTTTTTTGCAACAAACTATACAAATATGCTTTGAAACATAGAAATATCACTTTGCAATATGTTTGATGTATATCTCATAATTCAAGTGCAATACCAATTGTATCATGATCATACCAATATGTGTCTAAGATAAATATATTGTATTGAGGAATGGGCACATTCAACCAGACATGGTCAATAAGTGCATTCTGCACATGGCTTGTGTTGTTCAAAACAAAGTGGAGACTGTATTTGCACATGTAGTTTTCCAATTCTTTTGTTCTATCATTATTTTGTAGCATGTCAATATTGAAGTCTCCTACAAGTACAATGGGCCTGTTCAGATGGAAATGGGCCAATGCATTAGAAATAACATCTACTATGTTGGAGAATGTTGCATGGGGAGCAGCATACAGATTCAAAATTGTAACTTATGTTCCATGGAAGAAAATTTTTGCAAGTACAACTTCAACATTATTTTCTTCGATATGTATATGGTCCAAAATTGGTACATGTTTTTTCACCAGTATCATCACCCCGTGTCTAATGTAACTTGATATGCAATTGTGATTTGGGAATTGTTTGTTTTGCATGCATAATGCCATGTGTGTTTCCTACAAGCACAGAATATTAGATTGCATTGTATCATAGTCATTGATTATATCATCCATGTGTGCATTTAAGTTGTGTGTGTTAAGTGACAGAATCGATACAGATGAATTTGTTTGTATGAATTGGTAATCATAGTGCAGTTGCCATTTTTGCGATGGTCCTCAGTCATTCCATTTCAATATCAACTTTATGTTTCACTTTGAAGTTATCTTTTGTGAGAGGACTTAGTAAATACAAGGAGTCTATGCTTCTAACACGGGACAGTGTTGTGTATACAAGTCCATGTATCTGAATTCCAGCAGGTTGGAATGCAACATGATCAAGTGTTAGTCCTTGTGATTTGTGGACTATACGTGCACATGCAAGTTTAATCAAAAATTGTTTTCGAATCTTCAGTCGACATGTCTTTGTTGATGCTGATACTGGCTTTGATATTCTCAAAACAAGGGTCCAATCGCTTCCGGTGTTTGAAGTATATAGAAAAGACAACTTGTTTACTTGTCGCTTGCCTATATGCGGTTCATGGAACTTAATCCAAAAGACATCAAGTTTTTATGTTTTCGTATAGCCTTTGAGTATTCCATCTGCACCATTGACCAAGCCATCCTGTGAATCATAGTTACAAGCATATATTTCAACCAACATTTCTAATTTGAGGACAAGCTGAGAAGGTAAAGTGACTATATGTTCATGATGTGGCACATTTCCATGGTTGTCTTCTTCTAGGTCAATTGAGTTGATGATGATATCATCGCCAGGCATGGCCAATAGCATGTGACTGATATGCATTACAACATCCTTATTTCTGTAAAACAGGTAAGGGAACGTAGGGTCTGTTGGTGCAGGCCGCAAGCACCTGGAATTGATATATGTTAAGTCATCATATGTTTGGTTGTTTGTGCGCATTTTATTCAGAATTGCGATGAATGTTTCATCTGTCTGCCACATTGTAGTATGCAAATCAAAGCATTTAATATTGTCTTTCCAGAAGGTATGGATCATTGTTTCCATGTTAACGGTAGGTTGTTCAAATATCAAAGAATCATGGATGGGTTGTGCCTGGTAAAGATCCACACAGAAAAACATGTCAATGTTTCCAAAGTATTTTGTGTGCACATGTTTTATGCTTCTTAGTCGGTTGTCAATGGAATACAAGAACCGAATACCAATCAAAGATGCTTCATCTATAAAGAAAAGTTGGAGTTCCTCATAAATCTTAGACAATGTATCCAACATTTCCTTGCTAAGTGGAAGAAACTGTGACTTGTTAAAAGGCATCAAAAATGCAGAGTGGACCGTTGTTCCACCTGCATTATATGCAGCTTTTCTTATGTATGAAACTATTAGGCCCTTTGGTTTCATGGGATCAGACGAATTGTTTGAATCATAGATTCGTATAAGCATTTGGAACAGTGCTTTTGCTATGAATGTCTTCCTTGTTCCTGCTCCGCTTGTAAGGAACAAGTCCATAGGATTGTCCATGTTCAAGCGCTTTTTAAGAGCAACGTCCTTTAGAATTGTTTGTTGTTCGTGATTCAACAGATGTCTTATTCTGTGGTATTCATTATTTTCAATTAGGAAAGGATGTTTTGTGACTTGAAAACCAAGATTGATACGTTTTTCACTTCCACCTACTAGAGGGCAAGGAAAATCCACTTGCAAGTCATAGGACTCGGAAGGAGTTCTGGTTGTTTTTCGGTTTGTGAATGTCTGATCATGGTCGTCAGGGTTTTATAGGTCATTAAATGAAACTTATAGATCACCCCATGTTGGATTAACATTGTAGGTAAATCTAGCTTCATTGATGTGCACTATAGTCTCAGACGCAACATATGCAGCCTCCCATGTAGGGAAGTTATGTTTTAATGTCTCTTCGTTTTGATGCAACGGAACGTACAGCAACAATTTTTCTCTACAGTAGTTTTCATAGTCACAATGTTTATTGTATTTGATAAACCGTATGACAAAGGGGTTTTTTCTTTTTGATATGGGTGCACCATTTTTTTTGTAATGCGATGCAAATTCTGCTAAGAATACATGCATAATAGGAGATGGACGTTGGAGGTAATAATCAACAATAGATAGACATAGTATGTCTTCTGAATTGCCAGGCTCTTGTTGTAGAAAAACCGGTGGTTTAAGGACAAATGTGCATTTTTCAAGTGGAGATGTGTTTATGAAGACACATTTTCTTGAACTACAAGTGAGGGGTAGGGAAAGTGAAATGTGAACTGCTTGTCGAGCAGACATTTGTTGAATATTAAGCAATGTATTGCCAAGTGTGTGTATCATTTGTATGGCATCAATATGAATCTTTCATGTTCTTTGTGTATTCTTCGGAACGCACTTGTCATAGATTTGTCAACCTTTGTCATATATGAAGTACAGTAAGATGTTGCAGCATATGCATTGAGCACGTACTACGCATTTGTATTTGCTTTCCACATAACTGGCATATCCTTGGAGAAACTGTTGTTCCAAATATGGGAAAGCTTTCATTTGAGGAAAATTGCCGGTTCCCTAAGCATACATTGTATGGCTTGGATGTACTCGTCTTCTGATAGATTTACTTATGTCAAGAAGGCATCGAAGCTCATCAGCTCGTAAAACTGTCCTTCTTCTAAAAATGCGAACAACGATTTAGATTTATCAACAACAAAATTGTCCTCTAAACTAAGTGGCTCTATGATTCTTGTATCTCTCATTGGCGGCACAGGAAACTTGTATCTGCAATCTGAGTTTTTTCGTTTTCTACAACTTCTTGTATGGTAATGTCTATGGACTTTGGCGAGTTCTGGACCCAAATGATCTGTGTTGCATGTTATGTATTTATCCACAAATTGTTCAATTTCTGAATTGCTATCAACTCCATAAATTGGTGCACCCTCTATTCATAACAGTGTGTGGTCATGCTCTTTTCCCCTATTATGAAACTCAATTACAAAAATGTAGTCCGATATTTTTCCGAAAAGCGTTTCATCATGGCATATCAATTGTCTCAAAGCATTTATTCTATGTCTATAGTAGCGAGTACATGTTACTGGGTCTTTTCTTATGAGGTGGTCAATGTCATTATTTTCCAGGGCCCCTGTCTCTTTTTCATGTTTCCTCTTCCTATGCAGGTCAGATACAGTAGCTACCAACGGATCCCAGCAATGTTGTGCACTTGTAAATATGACAAAAAATGTTGGTGGGCCCAATTGTCAGATCATTGCAAAAATATTTTTTTTGTTTTGTTGCAAATAGTTAGGGGAGGTGCGAATGTTTTTGAAATCTATGTACCCAATATCAAGATTTAGAATTTTTTCCAGGTTTACTTTGTACTTCACATCCTTCGCCAACAAGTTTCTTCCTTGTAACTGGCCTTTTCTTATTCGGACCCACATGCAGGAGAGAATTTGCTCATTACTATGCGCATTGTTTTGAAAAATAAATTTGTTATGTGACAGGAGAAGCAACCGATTGAATGTAGCATCTCCCATCATACTATTTTATGATAACTGAATCATTCTGTGATATCAGTGCCATGTGCATCTCCATAGAAGAGTGTTGGAAAGTTCATTTCCTCAGCGAATTTGTCCTTGAATATTCCAAGTGGACGCTGCCCCTCAGCAGGTGCAATTTCAACAATCTTGTCTTGCAAATCACGAATGCACTGTGAATCAATGAATCCATGGACCAATGTCTCAACAGGCGTTTCATTCTCTGATTCATCACTTGTATCAAATTCACTAGGATTTTCGAAAGTGTCTGCAGAGTTGCCATCCTCTTCTGCAAGAAAACTGTTCCAGTTGTCATTTACACAAATGTCATGTGCTTTGTACAGGACCTCGAACATAATTCCTTTAATGCTTTCATAACAGCATGCACATGCACTTTGCCTGTCTGATAGGAATTTTTGTATCGCAAGCGTCTTTTCCGAGCCACTACAATTATCATTGTATTGTTAATGAATTGTGGCAAGGCTCTTTGCACAACATCTAGTTGAACAGGAACATTAATAATTGATCATGTTAGGCCCATCTGGGGTCGTTTATAGCCCCAAGGCCTGATTTGAGAAAATGCAATTCAGAGAGAGACAAGTCTCTCCTCAATTTTCGTAAGCACACTTACATCTGGTAGTGGTGCATTACATCTTATTTGGTCAGGGGTTGCAAATTGTGGCAGTTTTCCATTTTCAAGAGACCATTTGCATGGAAGACAAATTTTTCCACTAGAAAATGCTTTATCGTGTGCTGTCAACTGGAGGTATTCTGCTTACAAAGCAGCTGTGAAAGACTTGTTGTTTTTTGAGAAATTCAGTTGCTCACAAATTGCACATGCAATGGAAGGAGTATCTTTAATTTGTTTCATGTACGTTTGTCTTGCATTTTTCTTTTGCAGGGAAGTATGGCTAGAAACTGTTTTTTGGTTTTCATTGCAAGTACTCCATGGTGTTGCTGCTAGCCCACGAAATGTGACAGTTGCATGACCATTTTGGGATATGCGACCGCACATGTTTTTGTTGTTTTGTGCACGGACAAGTTTCTTTATATTGTGATATGTGGCTTTCTCTCTAATAGGAAGTGTGGCAATGTATTTCTTTCTCTTGCGCATGACCTTTTTCAAGTTGTGGTAACTTACTCTACATTTCTTGCCCAAGGGCAGGATGAGCTGATGGCAATTGGGATGAATTCCACTCTGACCCGGGTACTGATAGCCTAGTCTACATTTTTTGGTCAAGGCCTATGTGGCCTCATCACAACTGAGACGAATTTGATGCATAGTTTTTTTCAAGTTGTGATAACTTACTCTACGTTTTTTCTTTAAGCCCTATATGGGCTTATCAAAACTGTGATGAATTTCACGCATCGTTTTTTTGTTCAATCCCTCTATGGCCATATTGCACCCGACAAGAGTTTCATTCTCACTAAAAAGCATGACGCGTGTATGCATATTCAATGCGGTTTGGGTGGCATGGACATCCAACCCTGAACCACCGATATGTCGAAGCAAAGGTTCATAATGGATATGTGTTGTATCTGTTTTCAACGAGAGGATGTCAAATGTTCGATCGTAATTTGAATCAATAAACCAGGAATGGAAAGTGCCATCTGGCAACGTCGACCAGACCTGGATATTTACTCTGAATATCATAGACAGCCATTGCAAATAGAATCTGCAACCCTCCACATTCCCTTTTTGATATGGAAGCACCATTTTTACCAGGTATTCCTGCCAAGTTCTAACTACCAGCATATTTTCCAGGAGATATGGAAAAAGGTGTTGATGCAAGCACCTAAAAGCCTGTTGGTTGCCGCCTACAATTACATTGAAAAAGGACTGCACGGTGTAAATCCGCAGCGACTGCACATCAAACTCCGCTGCTACCAAACAACAAATTGCATTAAACAGACTATCTCCACAATTAGACACAACATTTGTTGCCAGCTATAAACCATGGCAATCTATGCGATGCATAATCCGTTCCCACTGCGATTCAAGGTCTTTGCAAAAGAGGGACAAGTAAATATGAGGTACTTCAACATTGCATATGGACATTTTTTTGTACATGAGTGGTTCATAATGACCACTGACAGCATTGGCATCATGGATCAAGATGCAATATGGATTGTCAGAGTTAGCTTTGTTGAATAGTAGATATCTTCTTTTTCTTGTCAACGACCATATTCCAATCGATATATTGAGCCATTTAGACAGCCACCGTATACAAAATGTGTCTCCCCAAAGTCCCCTCTCATGTGCAGGCAGAGCTGGAGATGCAAACAACTGCATATTTGGAAAAATACGTAGCGACATCATGTATTATGTGCAATTGCCGAAGAAAATCAGATTCCAGATCATATTCATAGGAGTTCAATGCCTCCACCTCACCATTTTTTAAACACGCCAAGAAAAAATCTATCAATCCATTGCGCAGCTTGGTCGATGAATACCAAAAATGCAGCAGAACCTGGAATGTATCGAAAAGGCAATCCCTTGCAGTATACGAGAATGCATCCAATCTAAAGAGTCCATTGCTATGCAAAGCCACGTCAATGCTGCCATGTATAATGGAATATGTATCTATTTCATACGACTCAACATCTATTACTTGTTCCATCTTCTCAACTCTGATTTTGAACCTGCTTGTTAGATACTTTCACTTTGTCTGAAAACAAAGAAAAGGGGGAAAAAAATAATAGCACCTAAAAAAAAGGAAAGCAAAATAGGAAAACTACAAGCCCAAAATTGGGTACCAAACAGAAGAAACAACGCAAATAAATAACAATACAAATTTACTCGGCAAAAAGACAACAGGTGGGCACAATTTTCCGACCCACAGAATAAAAGCATTCCCTATGTCTACACCCGGGTCGATGGTTCCCTCTTCTAATAGCTTCAAGCTACTTTTCAAGAACCCCTTCTCATTGCAATTTTCCAAATAGCTATGAACGTCACAACTGGCATATGAAGACGCATGGTTTCCAGGAACAGAAATTAAGAGCACAGACAAAGATGGTCTGCAACAGAATTTGGAGACAGGGACCCCCACCATTGAAAAACAGCAACAGGGAAACTTACCCGTCAATGAGGGATGATAAGAGGTCAGCCCCAAAAACTGGAAACCGCAATAACAGGTCCAACAGCTTGCAAAGTTGAAGAACAACAAACCAGTGAACAACCATGAAGATGTCCAACTGCAACTGCAGGACCTCAACTTTGCAAAGTTGAATCAAACAAGAACAACAATCATGGAACCAAGTAGTGAACAAGCATCGAACATTGAAGCAGCGATGTTGAGCATCAAAAAAATGGAACGAAACTATATCCCAACGCATTTGCACAATAAACATTTAACTTGTCAGGTAAACACTTGAGACTGTCAAGACCGCCTAAGGGCCTAGCCCTGTACAAACATTTAAGAAAAAATGTAGCATGGCAGGCATGTTCTCTCGAAGCGCGCAACAATAAAACAAAAATCACACATACTAATATGGTAGACAATGTATTTTAGCTAGCAGAAATTGCTAAAGGAAACATTCGAACTAATGCTAGCATTAATCCACCTTTGACCATTGCATAAGAAAATATATGATTCTAAAAGACCATATACGATGAAATACTTTGGATATGCCAACATATATAACATTGGGAATAGCGAAGCCGGAAAAAATACCTCCAATCCATTATCCAATCACATATTGACAAACATGGTACTTTTTGTTATATTAAAATCGACGGAAGATGTCCGACTACCATCAAAAAAATGGAACGAAATTGTATTCCAACACACTTATACAATAAACATTTAAGACTGCTAGACCTGTTAGGTAAACACTTAAGACTGTCAGGACTGTCTAAGGGCCTAGCCCTGTACAAAAATTTAAGAAAAAATGCACCGTGGCAAGCCTCTTCTCTCGAAGCACGCAACAATAAAGCAAAAATCAGACATACTAATATGGTAGACAATGTATTCAAGCTAGCAGAAAATGCTTAAGGAAACATTCGAACTAATGCTAGCATTAATCCACCTTCGACCAATGCATAAGAAAATATATAATTCGAAAATACCATATATGATTCAAATACTTTGGATATGACAACAAATATAACATTGGGAATAGTGAAACCGACAATAAGACCTCAAATCCGTTGTCCAATCAGATCTTCACAAACATGGTACTTTCTATTATATAAAAATCGATGTTTTCACTTCCCGTGTTCCAACAATAGATAATATGCAAATATTTGTGGTCAATGCACAATTTAATACCAGGTCAACGATTTATCGATCACTATAGTCCCTCTATGCCTATGGTAGGGACTAATAAGATGCAAATACGACACAAAATGATTAAAAATTTCCATTTTTTATGTTAAAATTATGCTAATTCAACTCAACAATGATGCTCAATATGAAAAAGCAATGCCCATATTAATGCAACATACACACTATCGATGCAAAAGTAACGCAAAAGAGACTTTTTGTGTGCTTTGTGTGTTTTGTGCAATAATATATGACACAACCCCAATGCTATAAAATTTTATACATCGTTTTTTTAATCACTAAAATGTTACGTGTTGAATAATACAATGAAGAGGTGAAGAAAATGTGACAGAGATAATGACACACTCGTTAGCATCATATTTTGCGTTATTAAAAATTGAAAATTTTCTAAAAAAAAAATGAACTAATAGACAAGGCTAATTATGACACCACAATCCTATATTGTAGTAGTGATATAATATTTTCCCAATATAAAATGTAATCTTACAAGCAACAAATAGAACAAAGAGCAATTGGGTATCATGCACTTCATATTTTATTGGGTAATTGGGCCTCTACTACCTTTATAAAAACACACTATCAATTGACTCCTCATAGGTGCTTCATTTTGCTAGAAACTTCAGAGATGGAAAACTAAAATAATTAGGATTTACTTTGTCTTAAAGTAACCATTTAGAAACTCAATTTCTTCAGAGTGATGAGCCCTGGGATTGGAGGCATAGGAGAAAAATGGAAAAAATCATCCATCTTTCTTGTGATGTGTTTGGTGTCGATGTCCTTTGAAACATATTCAAGAAAATGTGTTCCAGTGTCTAGCATGATTGAACCTAGGATTGAATGAGAGGTCTTATCTAAGGTTATTTTTTATATTAGATATAAGAATCACCATGTGTACATCTTCGTTTTATATATAATACTTCTTTCATTGGACCTCTTCAAGTGAATGATCTAAGTTAGAACACTTCTTATATAAGAATCACCATGTGTACATCTTTGTTTTATATATAAGATTTCTTTCATTCTACCTCTTCAAGTGAATGATATAAGTTGGAACACTTATTTCATTGGACCTCTTCAACAACTTTTCAAATTGGAACACTGAGCAAAAGGTTAGACACCCTAACCCAATCCAGTCATTCATTATCTTTTCTTTTCAACTTGAGTATGAAGCTAGGCCTTCACTTTTTGATAAAACAATTTGTGCATGAGCATACCAGAATGTGAAATCACTTCATCCTTCATTGGAGGATGGAGATGTACCTTGGAGTGTTGAGGAGAGATTCCCACCAAGGAAACATCATAGGTTCATATTACAACTATCATTAGAATCATTAAATGGTTGAAAAATAAAGAAACATGGAAGTTTACAACTAAATTGGGTCACTCAACAAAGATAAAAGAATCGCATGATGTAGAAAGAGTATGGTCTTGGAAAGTAGTATGGAAGCTAGAGAGCCCACTGAAATCAAAAAATCCCCTTTGGTTGTCCTTAGCCAACAAAACTTTTACTTGGGATAATGGAAAAAAGAGGAGTTAGCATTGTACAGGTAGATGTATTTTATGCAAAAGTGATGAGAAATATGTAGATCACGTATTTGTTACAATCCCTTTTTCCATAGTTATTTGGAATTTGTTAAAGGGGTAGAATGATGCTTCAACTGTAAGGGCTACTCCTTGGTGCATAGTCCCAATTAGACTATGCACAATTTGGTTTAGGAGACCCATCTGGATTCTGGCTCAGCTACCATTACTGGTTATGAGGGGGGGTGATTAGATTTGATTTATGCATTTATCTAACCATCCCCCCTCATAACCAGTAATGGAAATTGAGCCAAAATCTGGATGGGTATCCTAAACCAAACGATGCATAGTCTAATTGGGACCGTGTATCGAGGAGTACCCCTTATTGTTGAAGGGCCATTATGCCCCATCAACAGAATGCAAATCTCAAATGGAAGTAACAAGTGGGAACAATCAACATTTTTAGATTGTTTCATCTCATGGATAATAGATAAATCAAAAAGAGTATACAAGGCTTCACCATGTTATGCTATATGGGGGAATTGGCTATCCATAAGTAATATGATTTTTAAAGGACTTTATTATTCCCCAGCCATGGTTGCACATAAAATTAGGGTGTCATTCAAAAAAAATTGGAAACGGTTGAAACAAAAATCTTAGAGAATCTTAAAAGAGCCTGGCATTGCTTATGGAAAGTTTTAAGGTCTTTTTAATGCTGCATGCCAAGGTGAGCTAGGAATGTGTGGAGTTGGACCAATTCTATTATTGAACCTTCACACTATTTGTTTTTGAAGTATGTTGTTGGTCAAGGTACAAACAATCAAGTTAAGTTTTATGGTTTGTGGATTGTTTTGAAAATAGTAGAAGAAGGTTTGAATCAGTTATAAGCATTTGGAGATTCCAAAATTTTGATAGATTGGACAAACAACAAATGCATAATCGACAACATTATTCTAGGCTCAATAATAAATCAAGTTCTGGAGGTAAAGCTTGATTTCAATCAAATATCCTTCACCCACATCCATAGAGAATTCAATTCATCAGTTGATCACCTATTTAAAGTGGTTGTTTCATTGCAAGAGGGTGCCTTATCTGAGCAAGAGTTTAGAGGAGGGGGGCATATTTCTTATTCTGGAACCTTTGTTAATAATGGGGATGGTAGGAAAGAAAATTATGAAATGCAGTTTTTTTTTAACTCTATTGTAAAGATACAAAATAGATTATTATTAATTTTGAATATTTATATAAAGGGTTTTCTTAATGGAGCCAAGCAAGACTGTAAAAATGTAGACATGGGACAAATATAGAGACCTCTAAGTTTTCTAGGGAGGTTTTTTTATGACATGCTTTTAGAAGGAAAAATAACGTATATTCTGATTTCAAATTAAATATCGAATATAAAGATTTGTTTTCTGGGAAAAGAAACTCTCATTAGAATCATCATAAAATGTAGTGATGTAAAGGTGTAGTTTGAATATCCTGTATCAAAGCACCCTCATCTACAAAGTTTTGTATTTAGCAACAGTTAGTCTAGTCATTGGTGGTAGAAGGTGAGCAACAAGATGAGTGAAATGAACTTTTCAATTATCAACATTTGTACTTCCCGCATGTTCAACATTTGGAGGAAAAATGTCACATGGCAACAAACTAATTTGACAAAGAAAAAGGGAAATTGAATTTATTAGTGAAGGAATAACTCGTGCCTGTGGTTATTAATATCTAAATTATGTGGTTACATAAATATAACGTAGTAAACCATGCATAAATGTCTACACACAAAATTAAGAATGGGGACAATGAGATAAGCCATGGATGAGGATTTTATGGAAGATGCTGAAATATTCATGGATATTGTTATGATCACAATAGTTATGGTCACCTAATGCTATATAAAGGGGCCTAATGTACATTGGAAAGGTGTGAGACAATAAAGATCAACAGGACATGATATTCAAAGGGAATATGATGAACTCTTTAATGATCAACATTTGTACTTCCCACATGTTCAACATATGGACACAAAACGCAACGTGTAAACAAACTATTTTGACAAAGAAGAAAGGAAAGTGGTATTATTGGTGAAGAAATAATTTATACTTGTGAGTATTAATGTCTAAAGTGTGTGAGAGAGAGTATTAATGTCTAAAGTCTGTGTGTTATTGCACAAATATAATGTAGTAAACCATGCATAAATGTCTATACACAAAACTAAGAATGTCACAAAACTAAGAATGAGTACAGGGAAATAATGAGTATAGGGAAATAAGTTAAGGATGAGAATTTTAGGAAAGATGTTGAAAAATTAATTCCAGTAGTGCAAAACATTTTGGTGTACCAGTGGAAAGAGTTGTGTAGGTTGATATAGTGAGCGGTTCCTTAAGGCTACGAAGAGAGTACAAGGATTTGAATGTGAGTTGTAATTCTCAATAGTTGAAATTTCATTGAGCCAAAGCCTTATTCAGCCAACATTTAATAATCATCAACGCCCACAGTTTAATTTAATTAATAAAGAGCCATTAATTCATTTAAATATTACTAAGTATTTATTTATTTATTTGTATTCGTCAAAATCAGCATAGCGGGACCATAGAAAAGAGGAAGATGGGAAGACGATGAACTAGGATTTTTGAACTTAGTTTTTGGCAGGATTTCTACTGTATGGCACCTTGATCTTTCTCCTGTCACTAGTGAGGTTTATCAATGGTGACAGTGTTTGTAGCTAAGTGTTTCACTATTTTCAGTTGTTTGCTCCACTAGTTTAGTAACTTACTTGGATATTGATTTTTGTCTTTACAGTTTCTTCTTCCTACTTTTATAGAGCAGCTGCAGAGTAGTTTTGACTCTAGTTTAGTGGGAGATTAGGTGGATGGGATCATTATTTCTCTTCCTTTCTCCTTTATTTACTTATTTTACCCTTCTAGGTAACTGTAACACCCTTCCTAGTTCGAGGTGTTTTCATTAACTCTATTTATGGAGCTAGTTGATGGATTACATGTGGTCAGTTGACATTAAATTATTTTTTATTTTTTCTTAATAACCTTTCTACCTTGGTCTCTGGGATGTTTTGGGACCCTTGATCCTCAGGCTTTAGTTTTAGTGGATCTTAGGTGGCTCTCTTATGGCCCTTAATCGGCTTGCTACAATAAGTGTTGACGTTAATGAGTTAATGGACGAAGCAGATGAGGTTTTATGGTGGGAGGCAGGTCTTATCAAAACTCACGATTCCTTGGGGGTTCAATCACTTGGTACTCATTCCATCTCGATGCCATATGATTTACCTTCTCATCGACTAAGCGGAGGTTCTAGTGTTACCCCCTTCTTTCTCTGCCTTCTGACGGATACCTTTCTGAAGGTGCCTAAGCTTCAAGGTGGTGTTATCTCTGGTTCGCGTGGGGAGGTTTCTAGAACTCTCACACCTCGGAAGAATCGCAGGTAGTGGACTTCAAACATAGTGGTTAAGAGAATGGTTTTAGGGTCAGATGTTGGCTTGGAGGATACTTGCAGGTTGGCATTATGCGGCTTGGAGGATACTTGCAGGTTGGCATTATGCGGCCTGGTGGAGATATTTGCCTATGGAAATCTATGTAAAGAGAAGCTCTTGGTTTGGGTGGAACAGGTTTGGTTTCCCATCTTAGGATATACCCTTGAGCTAATTTATCTTACAAAGGGTTGGTTAGGGTTCATATGTAGATCACTAGAAGATGCAGAACTCTTACTAAAGAACGGATGGGTCAACGGAGGAAACAACCTCATGTTAAAGAAATGGCAGGTGGCTTTCAATCCAGTGACCGAATTTTTCTCCCTTCGACATTTCTAGATACTTTTACATGGGCTCCCCTTATACCTTTGGAATGAAGGGGCACTAAAGGCCATTGGCGATTCTCTAGGAAATTTTATAATGTTATACAGAGCTAATCTCTCTGCGGCTACTAGGAAAGTGGGCAGAATTTTGGTCGAAATGGACATTCTCCACAACCTTCCATAATCATTAGAGATTGAATGGAGGGGTAGGTGCTTCATACAATGCCTAGACTACTTAGGTATTCTGTTTTGTTGTAGCCTGTGTCGCAACACAAGCCACCTGAGTTGGGATTGCAAAGTTTGATGAACCATATGGCTCTGAAATTCCTTTTGGCACTCCTGATTTATCCACAGAAATTGGTTTCTATGGCAATGGACCAGTACACCCAACTCAGGTTGACCCCAGCTACTCAGAATCATTGTCAACTTTATCGGGTAAGTTAAAAACACATTGCCCAATCCTTTTTTCTTCTTTGTCTTTATGGGAAGGAGATGCACTCAATTCTTTTTTTTGCTTGAAGAATGTCACTTCTAACATTGGTAAGTCACTCTTAGTCGACAAGGGGGGTTTTGTCTTGACTGACCCAATTTCTGAGTGTCAAGAACATTCTCCCCCTATTCTGGATGTTTCTTTGTGGACTGATACATTTGTTGTTGTTGTTAGTCATCCTGAGTCCAGTTTTTGTTTGCCTCATCTGAGTCTTTCCCCTAATCCTATTGGTCCTACTCTGTCAAGCCTTTCTCCGGAGCCAAGTCAACCACAGGTCGGTTTTTCCTCCTCTCCTCTTGGCTATCGGGAACCGGATGAGGAGGAGACCTCTCTCACTATTGTACTTGACTCCTTGTTACCTTTTATTCGTGATCAAGATTCTACTGTTCATCTCCCTGTTTACATTCGTAATTATGTCATAAACCCTGTTACGGGCGAAGGGGAGACTAGTTTCTCGCGTTCAAAAGTTGAAGGGGCTGGGAAGGAATTTGTCTGGTCTAGGGGTCTGGGCCTTGAATACTCGCCAGTTAAGACTAGGAGCGCCCGGAATAAGTCCATTGTTGAGTCTCTAGATTCAATCCCTCACACATCCATTGAAGGTGGGGCACTTAGAGAATTGAAGGCCCTGGCACGGGCTAAATAATGATTCTACTCTCACTCAACCTAAGGGGGACTAGAGGCACCCTAAAAATGGCCTATGTCTGAAATTTTCTTGATAAAACACACCCTGATATTATATCCTTTTAGGAAACATTGGTCCATTCAGAAAAAGCTAGGGTTTTTTTACATACTCTTCGGCCAACCTAGTTAAGTTGTGTAGTTAATTCAGTTGGAACTTCTAGAGGTCTGTTGGTTTCATGGGATCCACAATTTTATGAAATGGTTCCTTTTCTTACCTGTGGTGGGATCTTATTGACAGGGATATGTCTAGCTAGCAAAAGGCATTTTTCTTTACTAAATTTCTACGGTCCTTGTGTGGAACGGAAAAATTTCTGGGACCGGTTGGAAAACTCAAGCTTGCTGGCACAGAAAAATTTAATTTTAGCAGGGGATGTCAACTTGAATCTTTCCACAGGAGAAATTTGGGGAGGCTTTGCTTCATCGGGGTCGATGGCTAGTTTTTTCAAAGCTTTCTTTCTTAACAACAAACTCATTGACATAGTTCTGGGGAAGGTGGTTCCCACTTGGCGTAACATCCGTTCTGGAGAAGATTATATTGCAAAATGGTTGGATAGAACTTTAATTTCAGAAGATTTTCTTGATATTGTTGGCATCTACAGGTCATGGGTGGAATATCCATTATCAGACCATGCTATAGTACTTCTTCATTTGGAATTGCCACCCCTTTTTAAGGCTTATCCTTTCAAACTTAATCCCCAATGGATTTTGGATCAGGGTTTCTTAGAGCTAGTACAAAATCTTTGGAATGATCCAAAATACCTCGGTGAAGTTGGTAAACAGAAAAGACTTGTTCGAAAACTTAAAGATCTAAAGGCTAGCACGAAACTTTGGCAAAAGGACCATAAGATTAAGGCAAATTCTCATCTCATATTCCTGGAGAATGAGATTATTTCCCAGTTACAAAAATTTCCATATGGTACTTGTTTATCAGTGGAGGATTCATTATTAAAAGATCTAGAACAAGAAATAAACTGGTTACTCAATGAAAGTGAAGAACTCTGGAGTTATCAAAGTCGTGCTATCTGGATTCATAGTGGAGACCAAAACACGAAAATTTTCCATAAATTTGTGAATTTGAGGAGAAATTGCAAGTTTGTCTGGGAGATATTAGATGAATCATGGATTTTGCATACTGGTCAGGAAAACATTAACATTGAGGCTGTCAAACATTTCAAATCACTTTTCAAAGAACAAGGTACCCCTTCTACAACTGACAAAGTCAGAGTGGCAGCCATGTTTAATAAATTGGTTACAGATGCTAAAGCAGATTCCTTATTTTCACCGATAAATTTGGGGGAATTAAGAAATGTGATAAAAAAGTTCAAAGTCAACAAGAGTATGGAGCCCGATGGTTGGACTGTCGAGTTCTTCATCCATTTTTTTGATCTAGTTGGGGGGGACCTTCTAGATATGGTTGAAGAATCTAGAATAAACGACAACATAACGGGAGGCTTAAACTTGACCTTTATTGCATTGATTCCCAAAGTAAATAAGCCACAAAATTTTGGAGATTACAGACCAATCTCGCTTTGTAATCTTTGCTATAAAATCATGTCAAAGATTATAGCTAATCGGATCAAACTGATTATGTCCAGATCACTCTCAGAGGAGCAGCTAGGTTTTCTGCAAGGCAGGCAGATTTAGGATGCCATAGGCACAATTCATGAATGTCTCCACAGTATAAAAAAGAAAAAAACCAAATTATTAGTCTTAAAATTGGACTTAAAGAAGTCCTACGATGGCATTAACTGGGACCTCTTGAGAATGATTCTTCTCCAAATCAGTTTGGGCCTAAACATGACTAATTGGATTATGAGTTGTGTGGTATCTACTTCTTTCTTTGTGTTGATTAACGGTGAGACAACGGATTTCTTTAAAAGTGGTAGGGGATTAAGGCAAGGATGCCCTTTATCCCCTCTACTCTTTATACTGGTAATGGAAGGATTAAGTCTATTATTAAAAGATAGTCAAAGGAAAGGAAAGTGACGAGTGTTAAAGTTTCCAAAACCATCAAAATTCTCCATATTTTATTTGTTGACGATGTGATTATTATGTCAAATGAAACTTTACAAGAGTGGTGGGAGATTGATAAGGTGTTAAAATCCCTATGTTTGGCTTCAGGTTTACAAGTTAATGGATCAAATTCTACTATGCTTCAGGAAGGTCTGACAGAACAAGAATTAATGCCATACAAAGCGATGTTTCCTTATTCTCGGATCTCGAATCTGGGTTCAAATACCTTGCGTATTTTCTCAAGACCAGGTCGCATAGAGCTATCAATTGGAGTTGGTTATTAAAGAAATTGGAGAAAAAGATAGACAACTGGTGTTATAGATGGTTTTCCTTGGGAGGACGCTTTACATTATTAAATTT
Source organism: Picea sitchensis (assembly GCA_010110895.2). Taxonomy (NCBI): domain Eukaryota; kingdom Viridiplantae; phylum Streptophyta; class Pinopsida; order Pinales; family Pinaceae; genus Picea; species Picea sitchensis. The sequence goes on from SNQJ01S0040261.1 coordinate 28,311, forward strand.
CGTGTTAGAATGTCAACCCATCTACTTGATGTCACTGGTTGTTGTTCCTCGTTCGGTTTTAAATACTATGAGGAAAATAATGTTCAAATTTCTTTGGAGAAGAAACAGTGAAACAAATCAACTGCATCTTTGTAATTGGGAACAAATTTCTATTCCAAAGAAATTTGGTGGCTGGGGAATTCATAATATATTTTACTTTATTAAAGCTTTGGCTGCGAACACGCTCTGGAGAGTATTAAAGAGTGGAGGCATTTGGCATAGAGTTATTATGGATAAATATCTTCCCCACTCGAATGTTACAAATTGGTTCAGATCTCATTCATTCCAATAGAAGACGTCATCAAAAATCTAGAGTGGCTTATTAAGGTCTATGCACTTAATCACTCATTGGTTAAGCTGGAATCCGGGATCGGGCCAGCTTATGGCACTCAGGAAAGATAGGATTCTTCTGATGGGTAACCACTATTTCCTCTCTCCAAATCTGTTGTCAGCACTAAATCATAGGAATATTATAACTCTTGCAGAGGCCAGGGGGCATTCTGACAATCAGCACTTATACTCTTACTGGTTGAGCAGCAGTGATTTGTGTTTTTTCTGGAGACATTGCGATAGAATGGGATCTATATAGGTGGGCTCTTATTGACTCGGGAGATTTTTTACAGGACAGTGAAGACATCTTGATGTGGATAGGAGGTGATAACTCGGGATCTCCTTCAATCAGGAACATCTATTGGGGCATAATTTCTACAAAAAATCTAAAGAAAGTGGGGTTATGGCAACAATCAATCTGGAGTTGGAAATTCCAAATAAAGATCAAGTTGTTCATTTGGCTGGCAGTGGAAGGAAAGATCCTTACTTGGGACTCTCTACAATCGAGATTTCAGGAAGGACCCGATCATTTCTACCTTTGCAAACAAGAAACGAAAAATATTTCACATTTGTTTATATATTGTTCCTTTACAAATGCAGTTTGGGAGAAAGTGACTAATCATCGGAACCTTAAAAATAGTTGGAAGGGTAACACTTTGTCGGAGTGCTTTATGAATTGGTTTGAGGATAAGTCTGTTCCTACTCAGATTTTTGCACATATATGTTGGTTCATATGGTTAGAATGGAACAAAGCTAAATTTGAAGACTCCATTCCATCTATCCATAATGTGTTATATAAGACTCTGGCTCTCCAAAACAGAGTTATTGGCCCTTTGAAGGATAGATCCCTGAGAGATATTTTGATTTCGCAACAAAGTAATGCATCCTTTTCTTGGTTTGATGGGGAAGCGCGGCTCAATGGTATTTCATGTGGTGCAGGAAGAGTAATAAAAAATCCAGATTCAACAGTCATTAGATGGTTATTTAACTGCGGCAGAGGCACAAATACAAGAGCGGAACTTTTGGGAGCTTGGGCCCCTCTTATGCTTGCATATCATCTGTCTTTACATCACCTACGGGTCATGGGGGATTCCAAAGTGGTAATCAACTAGTTTTCAAACAAAAGTAGGCTCCAGGTGTGTGCAGTTGAAGGTTGGAAAACCAAAATTAAAGACTTAATTAAGCGATTCCAGACTATCAGTTTTCAACACATCTACGGGGACTTCAATACGAAATTTGATCAACTCTCCAAACAGGCACTAGACGAACCAAAAGGAAAAAAAAAATATTATCACTGGTCTAATGGTGTTGATGGACCCAGGAGACATTTTAGAATCCACTAGATCTATCAGTTTTTGGAGGTATTTTGAATTTTTAGTACTATAGCAAGTATATTTTTTTTAGATAGTTTTTTGTCATTGTATAAGAGACTTGGTCGATCACTATTTGATATCAGTCACTTTTGTGAAAGTATAGGCCTGGGACTTTATTGGAGCTTGTGACATGGATCGATGTGGCAGTTTTTTTGCTCTTGTAATGATCCTTGTTTTGTGTTGAAAGATGTAAACAAATTATATTTCTAATATAATTGAGCTAATTTTCTACTGGAAAAAGGACTGTAGAGAATAAATTCACCATTTGGAATAAAATAGAGCAACATTTCCCATGAGGAGTGGAGAATATTTGAATTCCCCCGCGCTCTCTTGAAGATGAGAATTAGCATTGTTTCAAGTTTTTTATTTAGTCCCAAAGAAATCTATTGATTTATATAAAAAAGAAAACCATATCATTCTTGATCAAAGGTAGGGTTTAATGTTTTGTAAGGGTTCCATTGGTTTTTAGTTTGGTGAAATAGATTGATTGAGTTCTTTGGAGCATACTTTGGACCATATGTCAATAAAAAAAAAAAATTTATCATTGATAAAAAAAAATGATAAAAAATTATTCTATTTTGCAAGATTATAATTTTTTGTTTTTAAAGTTTTGTTAAGCAAAAGGATAAGGAGTGAATGTCTTATAGATGTTGGGTATGTGTTATATTATTTGCATGATTAGTGCATGTACTACACATTGGAATGGGAGCAGGGGGTGCTCGACCCTCCCTGTTTGGAGGTTAAAAATTTGGGTTGTTTTTTGGTCTATTTTTTACCTGATTTTGGTGTTTTTCGACCAATGGTTTTTCAGCCCATTGTAATGCAATTATAGTTTAGAACCCCTGTATGGGGAGCCCATTGTAATGTAATTATAGTTTAGAACCCCTCGTGATGGGGCAGTGTCAAGGATGAATTAAAGTGCCCAGGTCCCCGACCCCCTCCACCTGACCCCCAGCTACCACCTGGTCTCCAGTGCTATAAACAATTTCCATCTGCCTTCATCACCCACTTCACCTCCTCATGTGGTTTCAACCATCTTGCCCTTGTCTTTTCCTAGCACTCGAGTGGCTTTTCCCTAGCATTCACCTCATGCTTATGTACTCACCTCACCTATCTAATCCTCGTGTCCTTCGCATGTGGTATGGGAAGGTGGCGAAGCAGCTCAGTGACGGATACAGCCCATATCCTCATTGATTATGGGCGCATCCCCCGCTCATGGATCCTGGCGTTGGGTGGCTATGTTAGTTGCATCCCCCTCTGGCTGCATTACTACCTTTCTCTGGCTATTCATTTATGTTGTCCCCTGCTTCCTTCCATAGCTTCTTTGTTGCACCCTGCGGTTGGAATTTCCTCCACCTCCTTACTCTTTTGTCTTGTGCTCTGGTTTCTCAGTTCCTCTAATATGGCTAGAGGAAGCTCATCCTACTAAGGTCATGGTGGCACCTTGCACAGACCCAGAACCCAGCCAGGCTTTCGCTTGGTGGATGCGGCTGAAAACTCGGCTGACACCTACTGTTTTGTCACCCCTCTGGAAATTCAAACAGAAATGGACCTGGCCAAGGCAGATGTTCATGTTCTAAGGAGGTTCATCCCTAATGACGAGGTGACGGAGACCACCATCTCATGGGATCCTGATACTAGTGTCGTCCCAGGGCAGTCCTCGTAGTACTTGAAAACTGTGGACATTTATTAGCATCTGAAAAATCTGATGGGCCGAGTTTTATTGGACCACCATGAAGCCCTCCAATAAGTTCTCATGCAACTCAATGACATATCGCTCCAGGTCAAGTTGGTCGACCACAAGATGAACATGATTGTTGACAACATGGCTAGCATGGACTTGTCCAATCTAGACTATGCTCAACCCCAATTTCCAGCGGCAGAAGGCAGAACCATTAGTTAATTTTTTATGTTGTTCCATCTGTGTTTTTCATTGAAATACCAGAGTGGTTTGGGTTTACCACCTCCATATGGTAGACTAGGTAAGAAAAGTAGAACACACACAGGAACTGGAAGCTATCCTTGTTTTAGTTTATCAATTATAGGCATTAGACATATCGATCAAATCCAGAATGACAATGTTATGTTTTGTTGTTGGTCTAGTTTCCCTGCGGGCAAGCCAACAGTAAAAAATTTTGTATAATATATTCTCATCAGTAATACAAGGACTTGGGATTATGGGGAAAAAAAAGTAATTCTAATTGAGGAATTTAATTTGGGTCAATGGACTAGGGTTTTGGATGACACGGGGTCATATATATTGTATTGTAATGGTGAAATCAATACAATGAGAATTAGACGTACAGCTCTAAACATTTGTCGGTTTTCCTAGTTAAGGGTTTCTAAGGTAAATTTCTGAGTACTATGTGTGAATGTTATTGTTTTGATTTTTATTTATAAAAAAATTGTGTGTGCATTGATATACTATAAAAGGTTTAAAACCTGCAATAAAAAGGGTATATATTGTCCTTAATTTCTTCTTGAAAAAGGGACATATCCTTATAAGTGCATTGCAAAACAACCCTCCTTGTATCAAAATTAATGAAGTATAATTTTTTGGGGTGGTGGAATGCTTGAGGTGCATGAATAATGGTGCCCGACACCCTTTAAGATTGTTGTGTTAACTAAAGAAATTAGTCCCAATGATAAATGAAGAATCTAAAAATGGTAAAGGAGGAAAGAGATGCAATGTGCTACAAAGAAAATACAATAACTTGAATATTCTCTTAATGATTCTCTATAGGAGGTTGACGGGATGGAAAAATATAATAATTCATTCTTGGAAAAAATGAGCCAAGTTAGAGTGAGAGATAAGTCATTCTATGAAATCATCTTGAATATTCTCTTAATGATTCTCTATATGAGGTTGACAGGCTGGAAAAATATAATGATTCATTCTTGGAAAAAATGAGCCAAGTTAGAGTGGGAGATAAGTCATTCTATGAAATCATCTTGGGCTTTAGGACACAACAAATAAATGAGCTAGATGATATAGTGAAAGATCAATATAAATGGATAGTTGATCTTCTTAAACTTATGGACATGAAAGAACAATTAATAGAGTCATTCAAACAAGAATTGCTCAAAAAACAAAAGCATTCTTCAAATTGCAAAGTGAGTTTAAAAACATCAATCAAGAAAAACTTATGTGTGATGTTTCATGTGACATAAGTGGTTTGATTAAAAGTTTTATTAGATCTTGTGATATCAATTATTTGATTGATGATTTCATACATATGCCTCTCATGTTATGAGACTCCTAATGATTATATTGATGATACTTTTGAAAGTATATCGAATATGGAAGATGATGTAATTAGATCTTTTGAAAAACACACAAAAGGAATCGGCTCCAAGCTCTAAGCAAATTGGGATTTGATGGAAAAGGTTTACTACGTAAAATTGGGCAAGGCATCTAGAAGCTTGTAAAGCTTTGTAAAAAGCCAAGAAATGAAGGCCTTAGTTATGATGGTCAAACAAGAAATGGAGACGTCAAATCTATAAAAAGAGAAACTTATACAACATGTGAAACATGTACTTCAAACAAAGGTAAAAGTGCAATAAAGCAAGTTCAAAAACATGAAAAATATTGCAATTATTGTTATAGAACATTATATGTGCAAACCAAGTGTTGGAACTTGCGTCGTTGTAATATTTGTAGCTTGACAAACCATGATTATCACACATTTTGGCAATGGAAAATATCAATGCCTCACATACAAGTAAATTGTGGGGCGATAGATGTGCATGAATGGCACAAATTAAGTCACACTTATGTTGAAAACATTTTATAGATAAAATCTTCAAATGTAAATATAAAAATCTCACAAAAACCCATGGGTTAGTTGGTCCTCATAAGTTAGTGCTCATTAAGGCTAAGTCAAAAGAATAATGGCATCTTCTCATGGTTAGAGTTGTGATTTTTTTATAAGTCATTCTTCAAGTAAATCAAATCGTGGGGATTTTATTTTGTAATGGTTTATGATAATCCAAAAACCATTTAAAATGGTTAAGAATAAACCAATAAAAATCACTAAAAATATTACAATTAAGAATAAACTAAAGAAACCACTAATATGAAGATGATTTAATCTAGATGATCACTTCAGATTCAACCTTATACATGATACGAGAAGTCGATAGCATCTAAAGATGTAAATGCATATTTAAAAAAAAAAAAAAAATGACAAAGCTCATATAACTTAGTTATTTTGCACATATTCAATTAGAAAATAATTTAACAAATATACATGTTTTTATGTTTTAATTATATAATTAATCCAATGAACATTTGTCATATTGTGAAATATTAAATTAGATTTCATGACTTCAATGATTTGCAAACTAACCATCATCAATGTACTTCAATGATTTGCAAACTAACCATCATCAATGTACTTTTTATTGTTTTCAAACATTGGAAGTCGCAAAGAATGAAGAAGGAAATACAAAAATAGCAAACTAACCATCATCAATTATTTGCAAACTAACCATCATCAATGTACATTGTATTGTTTTCAAACATTGGAAGTCAGCAAAGAATAAGGAAGGAAATACAAAAATGGAAAACTAACCATCATCAATGTACAACCGGGCCTCTTGGATAAAGTTGATGCTCTCATCTCGACTTCGCAGATTCTCCCCTCTAGCCGTATCAACTCTATATTCAAAGCAGCCCACGAGGCGCATCCCGAGGATCCGTCCTGCTCGCTGGCTACTAATCTATCTGCCAAGGTCAGCAACGCCCCGGTGCATAAAGCTGCCCCCACTACCCATAAGACTGTCGCTAGTCGGAAGGCTTGGAAATCAAAAAGGAAAGCTGCTCGCCTGGTGATGGGAGACGGAGTAGGGCTGGAAACTCTTTGTAAAATGTCAACCTGTGCTCTGGTTGGCAGGGTCTCCTATAAAAGTCTGAATCCACAGCCGATGGAGATTTGGATTAAGGATAACTAGCTCTCGCTCCTTGGCTACGCTCCGGAGGTCCAATATCTTAAAAAAGGTTGGTTATGTTTCCATTGTCTGGTCCCTGATGATGCAACGCTTTTACTGTCCTCCCTGTGGGTTTTTGGTGGAAGCAGACTCATGCTCAAACGCTGGAGGCTCGCTTTCGATCCTGATACCGATTATTTCAGCCACAGACACCTGTGGGTTCTCTTACCAGGGCTTCCACTCCATCTCTGGAGCGATAGTGCTCTGAAGGCTATTGGGAATGCTTTAGGGAAATTTATAGCACTGGATCAAAAGAATCTTAATAGCAATCAAAGGATCATGGGGCGTGTGCTGGTGGAGATCGACATAATAGCCGGGCTGCCTGAGACCTTGGTGATAGAATGGAGGGGCCGTAATATGATCCAGAAGTTGGACTATCTTGGATTACCCTTCAGGTGTAATCTCTGTAGGGAAACTGGTCACCTACGTATTTCCTGCACCGGGTTTTCATCTTGGGATCCCACGGAGGAATCTGATCTCCTTCTTAATCCGCCTGAAAATCTTGCAGCGGATCCAGCACTTGCATATTTGAATGGTAATCTTGATGATTCAGCCCAGTCTGACTCCTTTACTGATGACTCTCCCCGATCTAAGCTAAAACTGCTCTGTCCTGTTCTATTCTCATCTTTTTCGGAGACCGAGAAGGAACACATTGATAAATTTTCCTGGCTCACCACTAACCACTTTTCTGAGAACCTCCATCCTGAGACTGCACAAGCTTCCTCTCCCGCCACCACTCTTCCCTTTAATCCAGTACCCTCCCCGAATGTTGATACTGTCATTCAACCGACCCTCCATCCCTCCATTCCGACCGACCATCCTGCTGTCTCTGACCCACCCCCACTTATGGACTCCGTCTGTTATCCTCCTCTGAGTTCCTCTATTTCACCCGTCCTCCCCAGCGATCCTCTCCTTTTACCGATTCTATCTGGATACAATCAGTCTGAGCCTGACGATGACTCTCTCATAGAGGAGCTAAACAGTTCGACTATTTCTCCCTTTCTTCCTGTGGATACTGTTCCACTTCCGGTGTATCGTGGGAAGAATCTACACTTGTCTTCCACAGAGGCTGGTACCTCCGCCCCCCCACCTTTGATCAAGAAGGAGAAGTCTTATGTCTGGTCGAGAGGGATTAGTTCGGAAATCTCCCCTCTACAAACCAGGAGTTCTAGAAAGAAGAAGGAGAGTTTGAGCTCGCAGATTTCGGATCCAGCTCCTTCCATTCCTGACTGCAAGGCCCTTAGAGCACTGAAAGCCTTGGCCCTCTCCAAGTAATGTTAATTCTCACTCTCAATATTCGGGGGATTGGAGGCACCCTCAAGGCTGCCTCTTTCAGAAGATTGATAGATTGTTCTAAGCCCGATATCTTATTCCTTCAAGAGACTCTCTCGGCTGACCATAAAGCCAGAGACTTTGTGCACCTTTTTCGACCTTCGTGGGTCTCGGCAGCGGTGAATTCATCGGGTACTTCGGGTGGCTTGCTGGTGGCTTGGGATCCCAGCCTGTACTCTCTAAAACCCTTCCTTTCTAGTGGAGGTATCCTGATTCTCGGTAAGTGCTTAGCTTCTTCTCAGGATGTTGCATTACTAAATATCTACGGGCCCTGTATGGATAAGATGAATTTCTGGTCAAAACTTGATACTTTGGGCCTGCTTTCCATCCCAAATCTCATTATTGGGGGAGATCTTAATTTCATTCTTGCTGCTGATGAAAATTGGGGTGGTTCTTTCTCACCGGGCCATTTTGAAACTTTACTCAATGGACTCCTCGAATCGAATAAGCTGATTGATGTCCGGCCGACTCAACTTACCCCCACTTGGAGAAACGGGCGAACAGGACCTGCTGCTGTAGCCAGGCGACTAGATCGTTTCTTGATCGCAGAGAGTATTATTACAAAGTCGGGTTTCCCTACTTCGTGGGTTGAGTTCCCATATGTGTCTGACCATGCGCCAGTCCTCCTACAGTTACGATTTCCAGCCCTTCACCCTGCTACTCCATACAAGTTTAATCACTTTTGGCTATCGGTTGATTCCTACTCGGAGTTGGTTGTCAAGGTTTGGAAGGACCCCTGCTATCTAGCTGAGCTAAACCCCCAAAGGCGTCTTGTCCGGAAATTAATTGACCTCAAGCACAAATCGAGAGCCTGGCTACTCGATCACAAAGCTGCTCAATATTCAAAATTACTAAAGCTGGAATCGGAGATTTCCCAGCTTTTACTAGCCTCTTCTCGTGTGCCTCTGTCACCGGAAGATTCGACAGCCTTAAAGCATTTTGAGACTTGCCGTGCCTCCCTTCTACTCTCTGATGAGAACAACTGGAGATTGAACAGTAGAGCGACTTGGTTAAAGTCCGGGGATTCGAACTCAAGATATTTTCATAAGTTGTCCAGCTACAATAGAGATAAGAAGCATATCTGGTCGATAAAGGGAGGAGGTGATGTTGAGATTCGTGGACAGATTGCTCTACAGGAAGCGGCTGTCTCGCATTTTAGAGGCCTATACAAAAAGGAAGCAAATCTGGACCTTCCGGGGATGGTGACTACGTCAAGCCTATATCCTAGATTTGTCTCTGCTGAGGAAGCTACAGATATGAACAAGCCTGTTACTTTGATTGAATTGCAAAACATTCTGATCCACTTCAACTCTGAAAGGAGTCCAGGCCCTGACGGCTGGACAACAGAATTTTTCAGCCATTTTTTTGACCTAGTTGGCACTGATCTTCTCCAAATGGTGGAGGATTCCCGTTTATCTGGAAAGATCATCGGTAGTCTTAATTCTACCTTCCTTGTACTGATTCCAAAAGTCAGTAATCCTCTCACCTTCTGTGATTACCGACCCATCTCCCTTTGTAATCTTATTTACAAGTTAATTGCCAAAGTTATTTCAAATCGTATTAAGCCAATACTTGAAAGGAGCCTTTCTGCTGAGCAATTAGGTTTCGTGCGGGGAAGGAGAATACAGGATGCGATTGGGGCGGCCCATGAAGGCATCCACAGCATCAAACAGAAGAATTTAAAGGCCCTGGTTATGAAGCTCGATTTAAAACAAGCTTTCGATTGTGTCGACTGGCAGTTCCTAAGATTAATTCTACATTCTGTGGGATTTAATGAACCATTCATCAAATGGATTATGTCCTGTGTCTCTTCCTCTAATTTTGCAGTTCTGATTAATGGAGAGGCATCTAGTTTTTTCACGAGCGAGAGGGGGCTCCGCCAGGGATGCCCTCTCTCCCCTTACCTCTTCATTATGATTATGGAGGGTCTCAGCATCCTTCTCACTAAAAAAATTTCAGACCATCTCATCTCCGGCATTAAGGTCTCTAGACTCATTAAATTGGTTCATATACTATTTGTTGATGACGTTCTGCTCCTATCAAAAGCAGACTTATCAGAATGGTTGGTTATCCTAGAGGTATTACAGAATTTCTGCTCGGTTTCAGGCTTGACTATAAATAACTCCAAATCCTCTGTTTACTATTGGGGCCTCTCGGAGGTCGAGCTCCAAATTCTCAAAGCGGCCATCCCATTTACTTTTCTAAATCTGAGTGATGGTTTCAGTTATCTAGGCTACCTGTTGAAAGTGGGAGTCTCAGCCCCGAGCGATTGGAGATGGCTGGTGGCTCGTTTTGAAAACAAGATTAATTTCTGGTGTAATAGATGGTTGTCCATGGGTGGACGTTTTATCTTGATCAAGTCAGTTCTGGAGTCACTTCCTGTTTTCTGGATGTCCTTGCAAAAGATTCCACTTAAAATTATAAATACTCTTCGGAGACTTATATTCAATTTCCTGTGGAACAGTCACCTTGGCAATTTTCGTTTTCATTTGTGCAGCTGGGAGATGTTGTCCAAGCCTAGGCGATTTGGGGGCTGGGGTCTAATGAATTTGTCTACTTTCAACACCGCCTTACTGGCAAACTCTTTCTGGCGCGCAGTCTCTATAGATAGCATTTGGCATCGTATAATAATGGATAAATATTTGAGGTCTCGGCCACTGGCTACTTGGATTCGAAAGTCTTCTTTCCAGCTACGAGGGGCCTCCACCTTCTGGAAAAGTTTGGTTGCAGCAATCCCTGTGCTTCTACACTGGCTTGTTTGGAATCCTGGTGAGGGCTCAGAAATTATTATCGGAGGTGACAAAATTCTCGGTCTGGGAGACCGATCGCTCCTCTCAACAGGTTTAAGATCTCTACTCCTCCAACAAAATATTATACATCTGAATCAAGTTTGTTATCAGCCTGTCAACAATTCTCTTCCAGGCAATTGGTATAACAGTGGGGCGCTTAGACTGTTTGGTTCAGATGCATGTGAATGGGACCAATTTACTACAGCTCTTAAGGCTGCGGGAATTACTCTTTCACCCACGCCCGATACGCTTCAATGGGCGGGTGGTGATGCCACAGGGAATATTACAGTCAAGAATATCTATAATGCTTTACTCATCCAGCAATCCCCTATCGTGGACTGTTCATGGTTATCTCTCCTCTGGCGTTGGGACCTGCCCCTTAAGGTTAAGCTTTTTGTGTGGCTCGCTAGCAAGGGAAAGCCGCTAACGTGGGATACTCTTCGTCGGAGGGGTTGGGAGGGGTCGGGGCTTTGCCCACTTTGTTGATGCGCGTCGGAGAATATCAACCACATTTTGGTCCTTTGCCCCTACACACAGTCCGTCTGGACTCAAGTGCTAGCTCAACTCTCGTTGTCTTTTTCTTGGAGCGGTAATTCCTTCTCGGACAGCTACTCTAGATGGCTGGATTCTCCATCTGCGCCTAAATCCTTACCTGCAATCATAAGTTGGCAGATCTGGACTGATCGAAACCGTGCCACCTTCGACTCCAGTCCTCCACATTCACACGCAGCATCGCTTAAAGTCCTGGCCCGATTTCACTGGAATCTGAGACAGTTAAAGACATCTTCTCCCAAAGTTTGTGATATCAATTTGTTGAGAGATTACACGGTGGTTTTTTTCGATGGTGCTGCGATGTCCGGTGGAGGCAACTGTGGGGCTGGGGGTATTTTCAAAACCCACCCAAATAGGACCACCATGTGGTTTTTAAATTGTGGAGAAGGCTCTAACAATAAGGCGGAGCTCATGGGCCTATGGGCCTCTCTCTATCTCGCCTCTCGCTGGTCTCTCACTCATATCCACGTCCTTGGTGATTCCCGTTTAATCATTGACTGGATATCCCATAAATCCAAGCTCCAATCAGTCCATTTTAGCTGCTGGAAGGAAAAAACGATGGCTCTCCTTAGTTCTTTCTCCGATGTCAAATTTAACCACATTTCCAGATCATTCAATGGAGAGGCGGACGCCCTCTCAAAGAGGGCTTTAAATGAGGTGGTTGGCAGGCTTTCGGTTTTCCATATGGATAGAGGCACAGTGAGTCCTATCTCAAGTATTAATGTTTTTGAATGAGGCGGGCTGGATTGTATTTCTATTGTCTATGGTGGCTGATTAGATTGGGTTTTTTGCTCTTTGTATTTTCTGCTGTTTTTGTTTATCCCTTTGGGGTGTTTGGAAATTGTTGGAGAACATAGCTGTGAGAGTGTTGCCTAGTTGGTACAGCTGGCAGACTGTCATTGTAAAAGAATTTATACTTTATATAAATTTGAGCAATTTTCTCGTGAAAAAATGTACTTTTTATTGTTTTCAAACATTGGAAATCAGCAAAGAATGAACAAGGAAATACAAAAATGGCGCTTCACCAACCGGCTTTACATTGGCAAATGCATTTAATATATGTCTATGGCTATACCATGGCAAATGCATCCAATAGATCATTGGTTGGATAGGTTCCCAATCTAGTGCATGGTATCTATCTTCCTATTGTGGTTTATGTTTTAGTTTGCCACTTACTTCTTCTATTATTATATTTTTTTATTTATTTATGTATTGTGGCATCTATCTTCCTATTGTGTTTTATGATGTGTTGTAATTTCATTTGGAAAGTCCATAAATAATACTTAATTGTTTTTTTGTGAATTGAAAGAAAATTGTGTATAATGATCATGTGTTGTAATTTCATTTGGAAAGTCTATAAATAATAAAAAAAAAAAATCTATTGTGTTTTATGATGTGTTGTAATTTCATTTGGAAAGTCCATAAATAATACTTAATTGTTCTTAGTTGTTTTTTTTATTGAAAGAAAATTTTGCATAATAATCATGTGTTGTAATTTCATTTAGAAAGTCTATAAATAATAAAAAAAAAAAATGAATTGGAAGAAAATTTTGTATAATGATCCATCTTCATTGTTATAATGGTGAGAGATTGTTTTGTTTATATATTTGTGTCTTAGTTTGTGCAGGTTTTTTAATGAGTGTTTGAAGTGTATAGAATATTAACTTGGAAATTTTGAATGATAATTTGATACATTTCATTAAATATATACAAATGCATTGAGTGGACATACAAATAATAGATATTATAAGTTTTTTTATACAACTTCACAATTCACATGCATCATCTCAATTAAATTATTTGTAAATGAAACATAAACATCTACTTTTGTTGCAATGAGATGATATTTTCGTCACAATAATATAGTTGCTTTCATGGATGTTATTTGATGTGATTTTATCCATTTGCAACAAATTTGTTGTCTTGTTTTTTCCATGATAAAAAGGTCTCATCTCAATGTGAGAATTTGGGAAATTGTTTTATAAAAAAAAAATTGTCACAAAAAGTCTAAATAAGTTGGATAAGCAACATGTTTATCTTACATAATCTCTCATAGTTTCTAACTCTAGCCAATGTTGATCCTTACACTTTCCAAAACTTCTAAATGTCAACCCTTATAGTTTCCAAATTTAGTAGATGACAACCTTTATATTTTCTGAGTTTAAGGGACATTGGCGCTTAAGTTAATGAATATAATTAGCATTGTTACTTTTCCAAAAGAACAGACACTTGCCTTCATAAGCTATTCATGATAACTTTTTGAGTTCTTCATTGTAAACAAAACAGTTTTTTTTCAAAGTAGGAAAAACTCTTTGTTACTCAAGGCTACTAGCATATTAGCATCCTTAGATCTATTGATTTGTATTGAATCATTATATTACTTTTCATCTATCTCGATGCTTTCAAAGTGGAAAAAAATGGAAGAATCAGCTTGCAGGGTCATTTTAACAAGTCTAAATTTGGCAAATTGGGTTTGAAACCTTCCCGAGCCATTTTGAGGCATCAAACGACATTTTTTGGGGGTCAAAACTTTCTCAACTTTAGTTAAGACCCCTTGATGTTGATTTTCACTCAAAGACCTTTCCAATGGTGCAAAAATCACGTCAATCGGAACTTGTATGCAAAAGTTATGCCTCCCGCAAGTTGATCTACTGTGTTGACCACCATGGTATGAGAGGATGCCATGTCAGCCCCTGTTACTCATGCATATAAGGATAGCCACGTGTGGACTTTCAAGAAAGTTATAGAAGGTCCAAAACCTTATCACAATTGAGAGTTGAGGAAGTCAAAACCCCACCCTTGGATGGCTAGTGGGCTATGTTAAGTATTAGGTCGCTAGGAGGAGAAGGGGTTCCATTCTTTTGCATTGTATCTTGTTCCATAGCTGAGTAAAACATCTAAGAGTGGTATTTTGTGAGCATAACAGAGGAGGAGGAGGATTTTGTAGCAGTGGTTCAAGACATAGTGCCAAAAGGTGACTCCATAGTGAGTTCTCATTCCTTTGTATGTGCATTTTATAAATGAAGCTAAGAGAGCAGAGCATAGGCCTCACCTTATAGTTGGGTTTTCTTTTGTATTGGGTCTCCCAGGTCAAATATTGTGTTCATTTGTGTGGATGGTGTGTATTTGTGCTTGTTCTTTCATTTTTATATTTTTGTTGTTTCTTAATTCAAGCTATAAGCTAGAGATAATAAATCTAGGATCTAAGGAAATAAACTGCATAAATCAAAGATTTAGGAATATTATAAGATCTATTGTGACAAATTGTTCTAGTGGAATATCCATGACATTTTGCAGATCATCTTCCCTGATGTGTAGCTGCATCATTGTGTAGAAACAAAAGTTGGCCACCTGTAATAACTTGTTGGTGGTTTGTAAGGGGCAGACTTGATCCAAAATGGATACGAACAAAGGAATGGTTGCAAGACTTAGTCTCTGCAAGCCAATTCAATGAATAATGAAGGTTAGGTAAACTATTAAAAATGATGCAAATGTAAAAGTGTAATAACACAAAATGAGAAGAAAATAATGAATTAACTAGAATTAAAAAATAGAATAGGAGAGGAGAAGAGACCAAGGAATGGGAAATGAAATGTCATGCCCTTTGGCCTTCCCATTACCCCATATCTCCCTATTTGTTCCTATACTTTCACTCTCAAAGGGATTTTTGTTAGCCAGGCAAGGAGAGAATGCATAAAAATCCATGAGTTGCATTATAACCAAAGATTGTCGAAATGAGAATTGTGCAAACATTCGAAATTGGTTTTCCTATTCGGGTTTCTAGGGTAAAATCATTGTGTCCATTATGTGATTTATTACTATGTCTATCATTTTAGTTTTCATTTGCATGGATGCATATTTCAAATTTAAATCAATTATGTGTTCATGGCGTGAAATATGAGAAATTATGCACAATAAAACACAATCATTTTCCTCTATGGTTAAGTCGATGATGTTTTACGGTGTAGGAATTTTTTGGTTGTTGTTCTCATAAATATCATCCATATGAATTGTTGGTTGTTGGAACTTAATCAATTTGTGGATCTCTGTTGAGAGGATGAGAAGTAAACAATGGCTTGAAATTGATTTGTTCTTAATTTGAATTCCAACTTATGTATATTGTTGGGACAACAACCTCACACATTCATTACCATACAATTGTACACTCACACAACAATTCATTTCCATATACATCATTAATGCAATCCAACAGTCCACAAACCTAGACTACCCATTTCACCCAAACTCTAATATCAATGGATGTGATCATTTGGTTGTTGCAAATTTCTAGTTGAACTTGTAATTCAGGCTCTTAAATCTAGGAATTCAATCTTTGGGGATCGTTGGCATTGCAACCCAACCTTCACATAGCAATGATGGTTGACTTAAAAGTTCATACATTGCCCATTATCACCCAAGATGGTTGTGTGCTCACATTGGTAGCTAGAATGGAGCACACATAGGATGTACGGGGCCATAAAAGCCGCACACACTTCCAACAGTATATAAATAGTTGCTTCATTTGATAAGGCTATACGCTTCCTTTTCTTTTCACCATTGGGAATTTTCCAAATGTGGAGCCAGTCACGCAAAATCATTTTCCTACATGGAACATCCTCTTACAACCATCCAATGTGATTGTCTACATTTCTTAGATGACATTTTTTATTATTATTTTGGTTAGTATGACTTAATTCATAATCTTGTATCTTCGTTCCTTGGAAAAATTTGTCATCTGGTGAGTTGTTAATATGCTAGAGGATAAATATATATGATATGTATTTCTTCTAATTCTCATGTCTATTTGATGGTAAAGAAAAGCAATTGGCATCTTTTATGCCTTGGGTATACTGTGTATAAAAAAAACTTGGTGTAAGTAGCATTAGTATTCGACTACTACAATTCAGAAGCAAATGCGTATCCAATCTCTCACTGCCTCATTTTCCAAGCAAGAGGCCAATGAAGATAGTTGGCAACAACATTTGTTTTTTAGGCTCAACTAAGTTCCTGCAATATAGAGTCATTGTGGTTAGACATTGGTGACAATCAAACAAAGATGGATATAACCATTTAGGTATAGAGGATTGTCTTGGCATCACAACCCAACCTTCACATAGTACTGAGGGTTGACTTAAAAGGTCATACGTTGCCCATTATTGTGGGCTCACATTGGTAGCTATAATGGAGCACATATAGGATGTACGAGGCCATACAAGCTGCACACACTTCCAACAGTATATAAATAGTTGCTTCATTTGATAAGGCTATATGATTCCTTTTCTTTTCACCATTGGGAATTTTCCAAACGTGGAGCCAGATGCTCAAACTCATTTTCCTACATGGAACATCCTCCTACAGCCATCCAATGTGATTGTCTACATTTGTTAGATGACAATTTTTATTATTATTTTGGTTAGTATGACTTAATTCATAATCTTGGTATCTTTGTTCCTTGGAAAATTTTGTCATCTAGTGAGTTGTTAATATGTTAGAGGATAAATATATATGATATGTAGTTCTTCCAATTCACATGCCTATTTGATGGTAAAGAAAAGCAATTGGAATCTTATACGTCTTGGGTATATTGTGGATAAAAAAAAACTTCGTGTAAGTAGCATTGGTATTCGGCTACTACAATTCAAAAGCAAGTGCATATCCAATCTCTCATTGCCTCATTTTCCAAGCAAGAGGCCAATGAAGATAGTTGGTAACAACATTTTTTTTTAGGCTCAACTAAGTTCCTGCAATATATAGTCATTGTGGTTAGACATTGGTGACAATCAAACAAAGATGGATATAACCATTTAGGTATAGAGGATTGTCTTGGCATTGCAACCCAACCTTCATTTAGTACTGAGGGTTAACTTAAAAGGTCATACATTGCCCATTATCACAAAAGAGGGTTGTATGCTCACATTGGTAGCTAGAATGGAGCACACATAGGATGTACAGGGCCATACAAGCCACACACACTTCCAACAGTATATAAATAGTTGCTTCATTTGATAAGGCTATACACTTCCTTTTCTTTTCACCATTGGGAATTTTCCAAATGTGGAGCCAGTCGCTCAAAATCATTTTCCTACATGGAACATCCTCCTACAGCCATCCAATGTGATTGTCTACATTTCTTAGATGACAATTTTTATTATTATTTTGGTTAGTATGACTTAATTCATAATCTTGGTATCTTCGTTCCTTGGAAAAATTTTCCATCTAGCGAGTTGTTAATATGCTAGAGGAAAAATATATATGATATGTAGTTCTTCCAATTCCCATGCCTATTTGATGGTAAAGAAAAGAAATTGGCATCTTGTCTATCTTGGGTATACTGTATATAAAAAAAACTTGGTGTAAGTAGCATTCATATTCGGCTACTACAATTCAAAAGCAAGTGCATATCCAATCTCTCATTGCCTCATTTTCCAAGCAAGAGGCCAGTGAAGATAGTTGGTAACAACATTTTGTTTTTAGGCTCAACTAAGTTCTTGCAATATAGAGTCATTGTGGTTAGACATTGGTGGCAATCAAACAAAGATGGATATAACCATTTAGGTATAGAGGATTGTCTTACATTGCAACCCAACCTTCACATAGTATTGAGGGTTGACCTAAAATGTCATACATTGCCCATTATCACCCAAAAGGGTCGTGTGCTCACATTGGTAGCTAGAATGGAGCACACATAGGATGTACGGGGCCATACAAGTTGCACACACTTCCAACAGTATATAAATAGTTGATTCATTTGATAAGGATATATACTTCCTTTTCTTTTCACCATTGGGAATTTTCCAAATGTGGAGCCAATCGCTCAAACTGATTTCCCTACATGGAACATCCTCCTACAACCATCCAATGTGATTGTCTACATTTATTAAATGACAATTTTTATTATTATTTTCGTTAGTATGACTTAATTCATAATCTTGGTATCTTTGTTCCTTGGAAAATTTTGTCATCTAGTGAGTTGTTAATATGCTAGAGGATAAATATATATATGATATGTATTTCTTCCAATTCCCATGCCTATTTGATGGTAAAGAAAATCAATTGGCATCTTGTTTGTCTTGGGTATATTGTGTATAAAAAAAAACTTAGTGTAGGTAGCATTGGTATTCGGCTACTACAATTCAAAAGCAAGTGCATATCCAATCTCTCATCGCCTCATTTTCCAAGCAAGAGGCCAGTGAAGATAGTTGGTAACAACACTTTTTTTTAGGCTCAACTAAGTTCCTACAATATAGAGTCATTGTGGTTAGACATTGGTGACAATCAAACAAAGATGGATATAGCCATTTAGGTATAAAGGATTGTCTTGGCATTGCAATACAAACTTCACATAGTACTGAGGGTTGACTTAAAAGGTCATACATTGCACATTATCACCCAAGAGGGTTGTGTTCTCACATTGGTAGCTAGAATGGAGCACACATAGGATGTACGGGACCATACAATCTGCACACACTTCCAACAGTATATAAATAGTTGCTTCATTTGATAAGGCTATACGCTTCCTTTTCTTTTCACCATTGGGAATTTTCAAAATGTGGAGCCAATCGCTCAAACTCAATTTCCTACATGGAACATCCTCCTACAGCCATCCAATGTGATTGTCTACATTTCTTAGATGACAATTTTTATTATTATTTTCATTAGTATGACTTAATTCATAATCTTGGTATCTTCGTTCCTTGGAAAAATTTGTCATCTGGTGAGTTGTTAATATGCTAGAGAATAAATATATATGATATGTAGTTCTTCCAATTCCCATGCCTATTTGATGGTAAAGAAAAGCAATTGGCATCGTGTCTGTCTTGGGTATACTATGTATAAAAAAAAAACTTGGTGTAAGTAGCATTGGTATTCGGTACTACAATTCAGAATCAAGTGCATATCCAATCTCATTGCCTCATTTTCCAAGCAAGAGGCCAATGAAGATAGTGAACAACATTTTTTTTAAGGCTCAACTAAGTTCCTACAATATAGAGTCATTATGGTTAGACATTGGTGACAATCAAACAAAGATGGATATAACCATTTAGGTATAGAGGATTGTCTTGGCATCTCAAATCCAATAAGCAGAACCCTCCTCACAAGCCTACCAAGGGAGAGTGAGTAGAGAATTTACACTCATAATTACATCTGGCATAAAACCCCTATAGACCAATTTAGAAAACATAGCACTTGACATCATATATAATTAGAGACTTGACATTGATTGGCACATTAAGAAAAGAGAATCATTTTCTATTTCATTTTCATCTAGTTTCTTATGTGCAGGTTACACGGAGAAAGGAGCTAGATAATCAATCATGAGTAGAGGTTACACAAAGAACATAATCCTTGAAGTTCATTTTGTATAGAGATCTTTGTATAACGTGGAGAACAGAGACCAGAAGTTTTTTTTTGCATAGTATCCATGTTGGTGTTGTGAATGGGCTATAAGTGCCTTGATTACGAATCAAATCATTTATTCACACTTGTTAGATTGTACTAAGTACCATGACACCCATTATCATTATCGATGGGTTGTCTCGCATTTGTTAATGGTATACGCCAATGACCAGTAATCAAACGGTGTCCCACTGTGTTTGACTTTAACACATATATTCGCATAGTGTAGACTTGTACCTCAGTAGGTTGTTTTGAAGACCTTGGGGCAAGTACCAGCATCACCTCTTTTGTGCTCCTACCCAATTTGTATTGATCGTACCACCTTATTTGACATTGATACTTGGAGAGGATCAGTTTGTTCACTTCATTGGCTCCATATATCTTTTTTTTTATTCTGAAACAACTCCATAGTGTATCCATTTGTGGCTAAGATCTACATTTGCATGGATCCACTGTGTATTTCTCTTGTGGCCATGATTTCTACTTTTACATGTCACATGGATTCACTTCGTACATTTTTTTGTGGCCATAGACATCAGTTATGCTTGCATTACTCGTGGATCCGCAATGTATTTGATTTTTTGGCCATGCTTACATCACTCTTGAGCATGAGTATGTCCAACTTGGGAAGAGAGTATCTTACTTGTTTTTGTTGTATGTATTGTTTCGAGATTGGTCTTCAACTACTCCTACCCAAGCCCCTCCACAATCTCATGGTTATTTTGTAATGTATTCCAGCCATCATTTGCTCTTATGACCTCACACATTAGGGCCCATTTGTTATAGCGTCATTTGACACCACATATGTTTATGATGACTTATTGGCTCGAGCTATATCCTGTTCACTGCTTGCATGACATTTTTCCCCCTTTTCCTCCTAAAAACTACTTTTAAAAACCCCATTTTTGTTGATGTGCATGACTATCCTCAAAGCATCTTGCATACGTATGTTGGTTGCCAGTTTGCAACCCGCGTACATGTTAATTTGGCTCAAAAAAATAATAATTCTGAATTTTCAGGAGAAGTTGACGGGTTCCTTAAGTTCTTGGCCTTCTATAGCCCGCCCATAACTACTCCAACTATAAAAAGGGAGTATAAATTAGAGCCTTGGGGTGGAGGAAAAACAGAACAGAGAAATGCAGCCTTATGCTGGAATTTTCAATTTAGTCCTATAAGTCCCCTTTTCCCCTTGCATCTGAGATTGTCCGTTCCATCTGGAAACCCTTGTTTTTAGAAGTTGTTTTCTCCCTATATTGTTAAGAATAAATCCTTAGTCTTGCTTGGACCTGTTTGAGCATAAAGTATTGGAGGTATTGTTGATCATCCCTGGCCTTCGGTGGAGGAACTTGGAGTCCAGTCTCAAGACCGTGTCGCAACAGTTATAGGTTGTAACCAAATTTTCTATGTTGTTCATAATAAAAGATCTCTCGTTCTCATCCAATTTCATATGTTGGTTAATGTTTCTAATGTATTTTACATCTCCTAATTTGAATATATTATGAATATTGTAATGTCCATGCTTTAGTTTATTATCATATAACTACCTATTTGCAGTTGCTTGTCTCTTTATTTGCACGAGATTTCAAAGGATTGTTGCAAAAGAGTGATGGAGTGAAAGTCTTCACATGGGATCGACATCAAATGTCGAAGTCTAGGTTTGTTTTCTTCGCTTTCCCTTGAAATTTAGTTATTGCAAAGTATTTATTCTATGTTGAGTGCTTGATTTGAGTCTGAGAGTGGTATTTTATGGTATCGCTACGTTGTGGCCCTGACCCATAGCCATAGGAAATTGTTTTTTGTAATAGTGACACCAACAAGACGGATAACAATTGATGCCAAGTGAATCCATAATCCAATTGTTTTTTTTATATTGCATTAGAAGAACCCCTTCTTGGAGATGTGTTGGAGATTGGTGCATGGAGGTTAATGACCTTGGGGGAGATCTTGAGAATTCCATGACAACTTCCAAATTAATTAGAATGTTGGATGATGAATTGTGATTACAAACCAAGGTTGTCATTTGAATGACATTGTTGCGGAGACAAAGTGCTTGTAAGCATGTGCAAGCACCAAAGAGTTGTTTCTATGTTGGGAAGCAAATGTTCATAGTAGAAGAAGGAAAACCACACTTCCTTTTGTGAGGTTGTTATGTGAGGGTATAGTTGCTAGAATATCATTGAATAAACATATATCAACATTTGAATTGTCTTCATTGACTACGAAGATGGATCATCTCCAAGTCTGAGAAAGATGGAAATGAATGAACTTATTATAGAGTTCATATCTAAAGATTTCTCAGAGCTCATAATCAATGAGTAGACTTATGCATTGTGGGAATAAGCGAGCCAACAACCAAAGCTAGAGCCATAGCTAAAACTGGAGCCAATAGCTAGAGCTAGAGCTACATTTAGATATGTAGCAAGGAGCAAGAGTTGGAGCCATGTTCTAAAGAAGCATATAGAAGGGACATTGATCTAGATTGGTTTCCTCTAAGCTTTTGGAGACCAAAAATTCTCTCAATGGGGAGGTGTGATCCAAAATGGATTCAAACAAGCGAATGGTTGTAAGACTCGGTACCTGAAACCCAATTCAATGAATAATAAAGGTTAGGTAAAATATTAAAAGTGGTGTAAATGTAAAAGTGGAATAAGACAAAATGAGAAGAAAGCAATGAATTAATTTAAATGAAAATAAAAATAGAATAGAAGAAGAGAAGAGACTAAGGAATGGGAAATGAAAGGTTGTGCCTCTTGACCTTCCATTACCCCAGATCTCCCTATTTGTTCTTATACTTTCACCCTCAATTGGATTTTTGTTGACCAAGAGAGGAGAGGATGCATAGAAATCCATGAGCTACCTTATAACCAAAGATTGTTGAAACGAGAACTAAGCAAACATTTGAATTTGGTTTTATCGTTTGGGTTTCCAAGGTAAAATCAATGTGTGTATTATGTGATTGATTATTGTGTCTATCATTTTAGTTTTCATTTGTATGGGTGCATAGGTCCAAGTTAAATTCCATTCTCTGTTCATGGTGTGAAATATGAGAAATTATGCATACTAAAACACAATCATTATCTTATATGGTTAAGTTGATGGAAATTTCCAATGTAGTAATTTTTAGTTGTTGTTCTCATAAATAGCATCCAATTGTTGGCCATTGGTGTTGGATAGTTGGTTGTCATTGATGTCAACCCTCAGAGATTGATGTCAACCCTTGGAGAAGTCTGGAAGCCCTAGAGATGTGGTTGATATTGATGGTGAGTTAGTTGTCATTGATGGAGTGGTTGATGTCAACAGATGTGATGGGTGCATTTGATGAAGTCTATATGAATCCCTAGAGGTGTGGTTATGGTACCCGAAGTTGGTTGAGGAATACGGACATGAAGGATAGCATAAATATAGGTGAGACACTCATAGATGGATAGTCCTTGTCGTGTCGTTTCAGGTGATATGTGGTACGTCATGTGGTTCCTCACGGTTAGGGAGATATGGCCTTTTGAAGTTAGAAGCCCCAAAGAATGGTCAAGAAGCCCCTAATTGGTTACAAGTCAATTAATAAAAGGGTAAACTGGTTATAACAAGAAAGTCAAGAAGCCCTAAGAATAAGTAAAGAGGTTACCTACCAAAAGTATAAACACACATCATGAGACATTCATTTGACATACACACGTACATTGAATATCTATCTTGTGAGAATGTTATGGTCTGGTATTTGTTGGACACACCGACCAAACTAAGAGGGGGGGTGAATCAATGTAGGGCTCTTTTTAAAACTTCCCCTTCACAAAACTCCTTAGTTAGCAATCACCAATTACTCATCACTTATTGCAGAGTTTCTATGGCAGATCTTAGCCCATAGAATGTAGATATGGAACTTGCTTCAGACTTCAAGAATTTGGCATCAGCTCACACTCAAGTATCCATTGGTTTCCATGAGAACTTGCAATCCCTCTCTTATTCATAATAGATCTTAAAGCTATGCTCAAGAGATGATTTTCACAAGAGACCCTTGTTTCTTATTTATACTCTCCAAGTAGCTTC
>SNQJ01S0040262.1:0-26531 GCA_010110895.2 Picea sitchensis
ATATATATATATATATATATATATGCATGGTTCAAATTTGATTTATATATATGTAGAAACCTAGGAATAGCTCTGTCTGTTCATTCTACTCTGTTAAAGTTTGAAGATTCATATAATGATTTCTGTTCAAGTTTGATATATACACATATAGTTGCATAAAATTTTCTCTGTGCGTTCCTTCTACTTTGTTAAAGTTTGAAATGCATATAATGGTTCTCAAGTTTGATGTATGTAATTAGACGCATATATTAGCTCTGTTGTCTATTCGATTCTTTTCATGTTTTATATATATATAAGTAAACATATAGCCTCATATAATAACATTGTGCATTCCATCTACTCTGCTAAGGTTCGAAATGCATATACTGGTTCTATTTCAAGTTTCATGTATGTGAATAGACTATTCGATTATGTTCATATTTGATGTATATATATAAACATATAGATGCATATAAAAGCATTGTGCATTCCTTCAACTCTGTTAAAGTTCGAAACACAAATAATGGTTCTGTTTCAAGTTTGGATGTATGTAATTAGACTCATACAATATCTCTATTTGGCTATTCGATTTTGTTCATATTTGATATATATATATATATATATACCATATATATATACTCTCTTCTATATGTATATATAAATATATGAACACATACAATAGCTTTATTCATTCCTTCTACTCTGTTACAGTTTGATTTAAATCTATAGACATGTACAATGACTCAGTTCACTCGCCGATACCTAAAAAACAATTGATTGAAAAATAACTTTGTATTTAAATCTTATAGATTACTCACTGAATTTTCGAGCAGCCTTTATCTAGGATCTTGCATGTATACCAGCATTAAAAAACTCATTAACATTAACTAATTTCATTATAAACATATAGACACATACAATAGCTTTATTCATTCCTTCTACTCTGTTACAGTTTGATTTAAATCTATAGACACGTACAATGACTCAGTTCACTCATCGATACCTAAAAAAAACAATTGATTCTGAAAAATAACTTTGTATTTAAATCTTATAGATTACTCACTGAATTTTCGAGCAGTCTTTGTCTGGGATCTTGCATGTATACCAGCATTAAGAACCTCATTAACATTAAACAATTTCGTTCCACAGGGGGGTAGAATACTGAATATTTAAGTACAGAAAAGATTTACAGCAGTTACACGATCATTCAAACAACTACTAGAACTCTCTTGTGTATAATGATAACACAAACAATAATTCCAATATAACAAAAAAAACAAACATCCTTCAGACAGATAGAGTTTAGGGTACATATCTGAATGAGACTTACAGAGAAGAAACAAAGGGAACAACCATGTTCCTCCCAACCGTAGAACCGAGCAGCCACGAATACTTGCTCGATTCACCCCCTAGCCTGACCATGAGTCCATAAGGGTGAACTTGGAAATCCCTCTACAACACTGTCCTTCGATTTTTTCACCTTTCACCTTGCCTCACACCCTCCCAGTGTTCATAACAACAAGTGAAAAGGAAAAACAAAATAGACTCTTCCCCAACATACTCAGCAGCGTCCTACCTCCTCGCATATGCCTATTTTTAACTTGCCGAGGTCTTTTCCCTTCCTTGGGAATTTTCGTAGCTTCCTAAATCCCTTATTTTCAAGGGCTGGCAATGGCCAAACCACTAATTTTCCACTTGTAAAACTCATACTAGGGGTAGTTCCAACATGTTCCCCAGCCATGGAGTCATGGTCAGCTACTTGTAACATGGTTGTTCCATTTGTCTTCCTGCAATAAATATAAGATATTTTGTTTTTTAACAAGTGTCATTGTCCAATATCTAGCTGGGACAAATCAGATCTCTGCCCAACAATCAAAATCATTTATTACAATCATAAAATTCGAAATTCAAAATTTCCATAAATGGCACAAATTTTCCAATTTCGAATTTACTAAAAACGGAAATAAATTTCTAGCAATTTAAATTCTAAATTATTTTCTTTATTTTTTGGTTGATGTCACAATACCAATCCCATGTAGACAACAATATGTTAGCGCAATATCGAAGGGGATAGGTCATTGAAAATAATTGCAGGGATAAACCAACATGGCCGCAAGAATTTTGTAAGCAAAGGACTGGTGAGCTAGGGACGTAAGCTAAACAACCATGAAGGTCAAAATCACACATAGCAAGGTGTTCAAGACATGCAGGAAAATGAAGGCCATGGGAGTCAACAACCATCGAGCTAGGCTAAGAAAAGTTTCAGTATCAATTTAAAAAGACAACAGTTTACTTCTCCATTAAATAAGAAGATCCAAGCATAAGTCCTAATACATTCTACCATTCAAAAATTAAGAGAGTGTACCATTTCCTGATCGCCCGCTCTGAATGACGTCCTGTGCACTCCGCGCAACTCCCGCTCGCCGACCGTTGAGAATTCACCCGTACCTCCAAGCCAATGTTAGGGGTACTCTTCTTCCCCATTAGCCCCATGAGCCACAAAGGGGCCACACACACTATCCAGAGATTTCGACTAGCTCCCAACTCGCCTCGCAAGGCTGAGCTACCACTCCTCTCTAATATGGGTGTCCCCAACTCCCACAAGTAAATAAGTCAAGTAGATATTTCTGTAGCATAACGTTACACAAACAGAAGATGGTCAATCCTCCTTCTCCTTCCTTCATTATATAGAGTTTCAAACTTCCTTTCTTTCCTAAAATCTCATTTAATTAAAGTTTGTTTTAAAACAAAATCCTAAAAATTCTTCTCCATACAAGTGTCACCCATCCCCTTCATTCCTCCATTATTTAATTTCTTTAATTAATTAATTGTCTTATTTCCCTCACGCACCTAGAGTTACTCCTAGAATCACTCCTAGGTGTCCCCAAATTCCCTTACAAGTTTTAAAGGCATTCCCTATTATGAAATTGTTAATCCAATTTAAAATTAAAAATCTCTTGAATTGTAGATTCTTTACTAAGTTGACTTTCCGGTTTTACTCTTAAGTTCCCCTTTTTCCCTTTTTATGTTACCACTTTTCCCTAGTTTCCTAATTTTTTTTTTATTTTCCCTCTTTCCCTTTTTTAATTATAACTCAAAAAGGCAAGTGTGGAATTTAACCCCATTGCCCCTTTTATCATTAAATTAGTATATTTTAAATTATCACAAGATAAAACAATTAATTCCCTCTTTACATTTTATACCCACAGATTTTATTTTTTATGAATAAATTAAATTTCTTAGTCCCTTCAAGTTACAAGATTTAATGAAGATCATAATTATTATTTAAGTTTTTTTTATTTTTTTATTTTTATTTTATTAATATTTTATTTTTATTTTTTTGAAGGAAATTTTTTTACCACTAGTGTAATTTAGACTTAGGACTTAAATTTCGTATTGGGAAACATTTAATTAGGGAAATTGTTTTAAAAATTACTTAACATGTTATGCATCTTCGGGCCATCTAGGTTTATCCCTCTATCATCAACAATGCGACGTTCCCTTCAGAATGCACTAGGTGCTCCAAGGGTGCCACTCGCCTCAGTTGTTCCCTTGTGTGACATGCCCTTCAGGACGCACTATTTGCTCCAAGAGTGCCACTTGCCTCTTGACTGACTTGGTAGACATCAATAACCCATAGAGTCAACACTCTGCCAGGTGAACTTGTGGAAGACTAAGGGCCTCTAAGGAATAAGGCCCCTGCCTTATTGCACGCCCCTTAGAATCATCGTGAGCGACTATCATAGTCTGCCCTCATGACATCGCGGGTCCTCTTGAATTATGTAAACGTAAACCTACAGTTCGAGCCACAGAGGGAGTGCTAGTAGGATATGGCAGGAAGGTTGTCCACATATCTCCCTCAACATCTTTGGTAGTCATGCGTGACCCCTTTAATCCACATGTGAGTCTAGTTGGCAAGCTATCGTCAGCCTGCATCATCAAAACATAATGTCAGAACATATCCATATCATATCATCTAATATGCACTAATATCACAGTAAAACAATCAAAACCCAATAGTACACTCCCTGACTCGATCTAGAGTCCAAGGGGTTCCATCGATGCCTCTACATCCTCGAGGTCCAAAATCCTACACACTCAGTAAACCGAGTCAATAGCACATGTCTATGTCAATGCAATAAAACAACATGTCATCAACCCATAATGCCTCATAATCAAAATCAAAAGTTTTAATAGAATAATAATCCGAATCACTTGCGAGCAAGTGTCCTCAAAGAATAAGATCACTCAGTGCGCCAGAGCGGGATGTTACATACACCCTCTTGGTCTAAACTTTGTCTCGAAGTTTCACAGTATAAATGCTGACATAAAGCGTATCACAGTATCATATGTCTATCTATCAAACAAAAATGGAAACTGTTGGCGCATATCATATGCGTCCTCCCAGGTCGCCGAGTGTGGACTATAATTGTCCCACTAGACCTTGACCCGATCTACCCTTCGACATCGTAGTTATCGAATGCGATGATCCAAGATGTGGATCGGCTCAGCCATGAGTGCACCCTCATCTGACATCTACAAGGTGCTCAAGTCAAATTATGTGATTGATCACTAATCATAAAGCCTCAACAGAGACATCAAATACATCATGCATATGCCTCAAGAATCAGGCAAGGCTAGTCAATAGGCCACGGGCCTCTTTCTCTCCACAATCTCAAAAGGGCCCACGAAACTAGGAGATATTTTAGCTCCCTTTCCAAACTTGATTGAACTCTTATGCGGTTTAACCCACAAGAAGACTCTATCGCCAACCTCATAACTACGGTCGACACGGTGCGCATTGGCATAACTCTTTTGTTGATCCTACGCTTCTTTAATCCTTTGTCTTATTGTTTTCATTTTCTCTTCCATTTCTTGGATCACTTATGGTCCCACCAGGACCCTATCCTCAAGCCAATCCCAACTCAAAGGCATCCAACATGGTCACCCGTAAAGAAACTCGAAAGGCACCATCTTAATGGTGCTCTAGTAGCTATTATTGTAAGCAAACTCCACTAGTGGAAATAATTCTTCCCAATGCTTTTGTTGGTCCATCACGTACATGCACAACATGTCCTCCAAGGTCTGGTTCATTTTCTTGGTCTTCCCGTCAGTCTTCGGTTGATACATAGTACTAAAGTTAAGTTGGGTTACCAAGGCCTCTTCGAAACTCATCCAAAATCGTCCAGTAAACACAAATCCTTGATCGGATATAATCCTCTTAGGCATGCCATGCATCCTCACAATCTCACTGATGAAAACTCTAGCTATTTCAGGTGCCTGATATGCCATACACACAATAATAAAGTGAGCACTCTTTATTAGAGTGTCTACTACTACGAAAATCGAGTCATGTCTCCTTGTCGTCCGTGGCAATCCAACAATAAAATCCATCGAAATAACCTCCCATTTTGATTCTAGAATAGCATGTGGTTGTAGTAATTCTACTAGATGTCTATGTTAAGCCTTTACCTGCTGACATTCTAGACATATGGCCACATAGTTGACTATGCTTGCCTTCATTCCATTCCAGAAGAATAAGGGTTTAAGGTCTGCCCTCATCTTCGTGACTCCCGGGTGAGCCATGTAAACTGCTCTATGAGCCTCGCTCAGGATCAACATCCTCAACTTGTATGTTTGAGGTACTTAGATATGATTTTTAAACCTCAATAAACCATCGCTATCAAAGAAAATCCTTCAAATCATGGTACCATCATTGTGTTTTGTCTGATAAAACCATCGACCTCTTTGTACCAGTCATCGTCACACTGTAAAGTTAGGATCTTTTCACATAGATTCGTCTGAAGAGGCAACACCGAAAATATCTGTGGTCTCCGACTCAATGCGTCAGCCACTGAGTTCACTGTTTATTTTATGTAAGTAATCTCGAAGTCATACTCTCTAAGAAATTCCAACCAACTCCATTGTCACGCATTCAGGTTGCTTTGGGTAAAGATGTTTTGTAGTCCAAAATGGTCAATCTTTAGTTCAAATTTTTGTCCAACAAGGTAGTGTCTCCAAACCTTCAAGGCATAAACAATGGTAACAACTCCAAATCATGCATTTCATAGTTCTCCTCATGCCTTCTCAGTTTCCTTGAAATGTAAGCGATCACTCGTCTGTCTTGCATCAACACCCCACCTAAGCCTTCCTTGGATGCGTCAGTGCATAACAAAAAGTCTACATCCATGTCAGGGACCTTTAGTATCAGTGTTGTTGTCGACAATTCCTTGAGCCTCTGAAATTCTTCCACGCATTTCTCGGTCCAAACAAACTTCTTGTTCATCTTCTGCAACTCTGTGATCGGACTTGCTATCTTCAAAAGTCCCTCGACGAACCGTTGATAGTATCCTGCTAAACCCATGAAGCTACGCACCTTTGGGACATTCATCGGCGCAGGCCATTCCATACTAGCCTCGACCTTGGTTGGATCCACAGTGATGCCTTTGCTGGAGATGACATGCCCTAAGTAGTGAATCTTTGATTGATTAAATGAGCATTTGGACAACTTCCCATACAATTTGTGCTCTCATAAACACTGTAGTACCAAGTGCAAGTGCTTGTCATGCTCCTCTATCATCTGAGAGTAAATCAAAATATCATCAATGAATACTTGGATGAGCTTTTCCAAGTACTCACGAAACACCCGGTTCATCAAACTCATAAATACCCCAGGGGCGTTTGTTAGTCCAAATGGTAAAACAATAAAATTGTAATGTCCAAAACTCATCTTAAAGGAGGTCTTAGGGACATCATCCTCCTTGATCCGTAACTGGTGATACCCTGATCGTACATTGATATTGGAGAACACTGTCGCACGCTTCATTTAATTGAACAAATCATCAATTCTTGGCAACAGATACTGATTTTTTATCATTTCCTTGTTCAATTGATGGTAGTCAATGAAGAGCCTCCATGACCCATCCTTATTTCGTATGAAAATAATAGGCACACCCCACAGTGACACGCTTGGACGTATCAGTCCCAGGTCCAACAACTCCTTCAGTTGCATTTTCAATTCTTGTAACTCCGGGGTCGACATCTGATAAGGCGTCCTTGCTATCGGTTCAGTCCCCAGTTTTAGGTCTATGGTGAACTCCAATTCCCTCTCTGGGGGCATCCCAGGTAAATCCTCCATAAATACATCCGCAAACTCTCTCACCACCGGAAGGTGTTCTAAAATCTTCTGCTACTCCCTTCTCATTTAACAAAAGGATCGCATAAATCTTACACCCCTTACGCATGCTCTTTCGAAGTTGCAAGGAAGATATGAACCTCAGGGAAACTCCCTAGTTCCAACCTACAATCACCTGTCTCTGTCCCTCATCATCGACCAAGCTCAACCATTTTGTCTTACAGTTGAGTATCGCCTCATGCGATTCCAACCAGTCCATACCAATCACGATGTCATAAGATCCTAAGATCGTGACGTACAGGTTGTCCCTTGTGACAAACTCTCCCAAGTTAAGGATACAACCCATAACCTTTCCTCCAACCTTTTGTTTGTCTCTCAAAGCCATCTCTACGAAGCTAAACTCATCCTATTCGACTGCCTTTACCTTAATCCTTTTTAGCACTGCACCAGAAATGAAACTCTCGATAGCACTAGGATCTATCAAAATACTAAGGGTCTGGTCAGTGATGGTACCTAATGTCTCAAGAACAATCGACTGATGCTCTTCCTGGTGGTTATTCACCGTTGCAGGAATCCGATGGGTCTTGCCCATATCTCCCACGGTAGAGGGTCCAACTGATCCGGAAGCTCCAACCCTCTCCATAGGGCAGTCATTCTATTAGTGTGGCTCCCCACACGTCCAAAACCCCTTCTTCGGTCCAGTACTCCTAGTACTTGAAGTTGAAGATGAATTCTAACAATAAGGCCCAACTCGAACTTCTTGACCTTAAGTTTCTGGGTAGCTTGGTGTGGACCATATCGAAGAAGCTCCAAAATGGGCCTTACACTCAAGAACCATGTGGCTACCTCATCGCAAGGCGTTCAACCCATTAGGCTGACACTCAATGAATTCCTTAGAAACATACCTCTCCTGGAACTGTCCCTCGGACAGTTCCCATGACACATCGCCAATGGCTAGCTTCAAACAGGGCAGGAGCGTCTTCCACCATAATAGAGCACTCCCCTTCAGTGGAAAGACCACCATGTGGACCGTCATGCTGGAGGTCGTAAATGTGAAGTGTGAAGCATAGGCCTTGCTCTACAACTATGATTCGATGACACCACAATCTGTGCCACTCATGGACGCTAGAACTCATCTCTCTTGAGATCTAGGAGGAAGCTAACGATACTAGCTATTGCACGTTATGGATCCTCAGGGGCACCCTCTAAATGCGATCTCCACGAGGACACATTAAGGTTTTTACTTAATGTAAGGGTTAATATTCACGGGTTTACTGCAGTGGAAGCCTAGCAATCCACAGTTGCAAGGTTCAACCCGCTCTGATACCACATGTGACATCCCCATCCGGTATGACTCCTACGATGTACAATCGATAAAAGCACCCTCAATTTTTATTTTTTTGAGTGTGTGTGTGTAGGAAGGTAATAATGACATTATACTCAACATCATAACACGACGACGAACACTGCACAGACAACTCATTGAAAACAAGAGGTTACTAAAACACAGTGAACAACGCAGAAGTGATGCAAAAATGAATTTCGCTGGCAAGGATTTGAATCGAGGTACAAACTTTTTGTGCATGATTCATTGTGTAAATACTTCAAAATTCAGAGGGGATCCATCACAGGAAAATGCTGAAGAAAACAATAAAAATAACGCAGAAATCTAGTAATAATCTGTGGTAACAAAATCATGGTCATATATCCAGACATAAGTCATGGTAAAACATCCAGCTCAAGAAGGCAGTTTAAGCAAATCGTGGGAGTCCTTATGAGTGGAAAAGGCGGTCATTTGTACAGAAAAATGCATGCACCCTTAAAATGAAAATCGAGGGCATTACCCGGGAACAAATAGCAGTAAACTTCTATGACAACATGGTCTTCTTGAAGGGAAATTGTCTCAAAAAAAAGAAATGAAATACAGACAGAGAACTTAATTTGTTATGCCATTCCAGGATACCATTGCTACGCAGATCGAGAATTAAACAATCATTTACCCAATCCAACGTACCAAATAAAAATAATCAAACTTAGAATTTAACTTGATTTTCCATTTTCAGGATGCCAACGTCGAAACGCAGATTTGAAATTAAATCCTTTACATTCCCGCATACCAACAAAATTTGTAGACTGAAATTAAACCCTTTACATTACCATGATACCAATCCCAAGTAGACAACAATATGTTAGCACAAGATCCAAGGGGATAAGTCATTGAAAAGAATCGCAGGGATAAACCAACATGGACGCAAGAATTTCATAAGTAGAGGTACTATGCTAGACGACACATGACAACAGTCAGTCAAAGGCAATAAGGAGGTAGATGGTTGAAAGGTGCATCCTTCGCTTGTCATCCTCGCACAAAAAAGAAGGGTGTTGAGATCCATAAGTATTTTAATGCCAAGGCAAGGACCGTAGATCAGGCTCATGGCCAACTTCTCAGGTGCGGAATCGTGAGCTAGGGACGAAGGCTAAACAACCATGAAGGTCACAATCACACACAACAAGGTGGTCAAGACATGTGGGAAAACAAAGGCCATGGGAGTCAACAACCATCGAGCTAGTCTAAGAAAAGTTTCAGTATCAATTTAAAAAGACAACAGTTTACTTCTAAATTAAATAAGCAGATCCAAGCATAATTTATAATACATTCTACCATACAAAAATGAAGAGAGCGTATCATTGCCTGATCGCCTGCTCTGAATGACATTCTGCACACTCTGTGCAACTCCCTCTCACCAACTGTTGAGACTTCACCGGTACCTCCCAGCCAATGCTAGGGGTACTCTTCTTCCCCCTTAGCCCCCCGAGCCGCAAAGGGGCTACACACACTATCCATAGATTTCGACTAGCTCCCAGCTCGCCTCGCAAGGCCAAGCTACCACTCCTCTCCGAGATGGGTATCCCCAACTCCCACAAGTAAATCAATCAAGTAGATAATTCTACAACGTAACGTTACGCAAACAAAAGCTAGTCCATCCTCCTTCTCTTTCCTTCATTATATAGAGTTTTGAACTTCCTTCTTTCCTAAAATCTCATTTAATTAAAGTGTTTTTTAAAATAAATTCCTAAAAATTCTTCTCCATACAAGTGTCACCCATCCCCTTCATTCCTCCATCATTTAATTTCTTTAATTAATTAATTATCTTATTCCCTTCACCCACCAAGAGTTACTCCTAGAATCACTCCTAGGTGCCCCCAAATTCCCTTACAGGTTTTAAAGGATTTCCCTATTATGAAATTGCTAATCCAGTTTAAAATTAGAAATCTCTTAAATGGTAGATTCTTTACTAAGTTGACTTTCCGCTTTTTCCCTTAAGTTCCCCTTTTTCCCTTTTTATGTTGCCACTTTTCCCTAGTTTCCTAATTTTTTTTATTTTCCCTCTTTCCCTTTTTTAATTAGAACTCAAAAAGGCAGGTGTGGAATTTAATCCCATTTCCCCTTTTATCATTAAATTAGTATATTTTAAATTATCACAAGATAAAACAATTAATCCCCTCTTTAAATTTTATACCCACAGATTTTATTTTTTATGAATAAATTAAATTTCTTACTCCCTTCATGTTACAAGATTTAACGAAGATCATAATTATTATTTAAGTTATTTTTATTTTTTTATTATTATTTATTAATATATATATATATATAGGCAAACATTTTACCACTAGCGTAATTTAGACTTAGGCCTTAAATTTCGTATTGGGTGACATTTAATTAGGGAAATTGTTTTAAAAATTACTGAACATGTTATTCATCTTAGGGCCATCTAGGTTCATCCCTCTATCATCAACAACGTGACATGCCCTTCAGGATGCACTAGGTGCTCCAAGGGTGCCACTCACCTCATTTGTTCCCTTCTGTGACGTTCCCTTCAAGACGCACTACATTCTCCAAGGGTGTCACTCACCTCTTGACTGACTTGGTAGACATCAATAACCCCTGGAGTCAACACTCCGCTAGTTGAACTTGTGGGAGGCTAAGGGGCTCTAAAGAATAAGGCCCTTGCCTTATTGCATGCCCCTTAGAATCATCGTGAGCGACTATCGCAGTCTTCCCTCACGGCATCGTGGGTCCTCTCCAAATAGGTAAACGTTAACCTACAGTTCGAGCCACGGTGGGAGTGCTAGTCGGTTATGGTAGGGCTGTTGTCCACACCTCTCCCTCAACATCTCTCGTAGTCGTGCGTGACCGCTTTACTCCACATGTGATTCTGGTCAGCAAGATATCGTCAGCCTACATCATCAACAAATCATGTCAGAACATATCCATATCATATGATCTAATCAGATGCACTAATATCACAGTAAAACAATCAAACCCAAATGGTACGCTCCCTGACTCGATCTAGAGTCTAAGGGGTTCCATCGATGCCTCTGCATCCTCGAGGTCCAAAATCCTACACACTCAGTAAACCGAGTCAATAGAAACTATCTATGTCAATGCAGTAAAACAACATGTCATCAACCCATAATGCCTCATAATCAAAATCAACAGTTTTAATAGCATAATAATCCGGATCACTTGCGAGCAAGTGTCCTCAAAGAATAAGTTCACTCAGTGTGCCAGAGAGGGATGTAAACATGACAACATTCCATATTTATAGGAGAATTTGTAAATAAGAAATGTAGAATTGAATCTAACATGTGGTCAGTGAGCACGAGGCTCAAGACAAGTGTCACAAGTCCTAGTAAAAATAATGATAATTCATGAAAATGGAATGGGACACCATTCCTAGGATGTGAACTAATAGCTTGACAAGGCTCCACAGTGAATTGACTTGACGTAGTGATTTTCTAATATTTCACAACAAGTTGGTACTCAAAAGTTTGCAAGAGGCCACGCAGGAAAACCCTTGGATTCTAAACTCATCTCAGTGGTTACAGAGGTTGACAAAGACTCTAGTATACTATTGGGAGGAACAGAGTCTTCAATGTGTGCTTTCCCCAAATTCCTGGTTATGAAGTATCTTAAAGAATAAATAAATTGTAAGAGTATTAGATTTAAGTGCTTTTTATGAGAAAATAGATGCATATCATAGTTTCATGCATAAATACTATTGAAAGAAAAAAATAGTTATTATGTTCCTAGATCTACGAATAGAATCGTATTACGAGTAGCAACACAATAAAAATCATGAGTACAACCTAGTTATTAAAACATGAATTGTATTCGAAGAAGAATCATGTATTGAGGAAATAGAGTTCAACAAAGATACGATTAATAATTGTAGCTTCCAAAAGGAATCAATACTAAGTTAACATATTTTAACAAAGATATAAGTATTGACTATGTATGTCCAAAATCTATACTAAGTTAACAAAGTTTAACAAATATATAAGTAATGATTGTGTATGTCCAAAATAAATACTAAGTAAATTGAGTTTAACAAATATACAAGTAATGACTGCGTATATTCAAGAAGGTATCAATACTATGTAAACAAAGTACTTAAAATTACAGAACTATAAAATGCATAGACAAAATTCCTAAGTCACAGGACTTTCATGAATAATTATATAGAATTATTCAGTCGACTAGTTCGAAAGAATGTAGAAACAGAGCAGTCACATATTGTGATACCAGGCTTGAAATTTAATAAAGTGATGGAACCCAAATACATTTCCAAACAAGGGTATTTGCGAGTTTCCATGGTACCAACCTCCTCAACACCTACATAATAGTAGTGAAATAAGTTAGAATGTTTTACGAGTTTAATTAGTCAAACAAAATTGAATTTACATATGGAAGCATAGATGAACTTACCATGAATGTACAAAGTACCTTTTTACCTCCTTCTGTTGCTTTTAAATTGCATGCAAATGTTGAGGGTTGTAGGGGATTATAGTGGCGATGTTACAATATCTATCATATCTACATTATTCATTAATTAAACTTTCAATTGTTAGAT
This sequence comes from Picea sitchensis, assembly GCA_010110895.2. Lineage (NCBI taxonomy): Eukaryota > Viridiplantae > Streptophyta > Pinopsida > Pinales > Pinaceae > Picea > Picea sitchensis. Next base: position 13,027 of record SNQJ01S0040262.1, read on the forward strand.
GATCCTAAATACAAATATCATAGTTTAAAAAGTTAGAATAAAATGATTATTAATTTAGAATATGAAATTAATAATCTAGAATATCTGATTAATAAATGGAGACATTTAGAAATAGAGTATTGTTGTAAAAGATATGAGTCTAGAAAGATGTCGTATCTTAGGCTCTAAATTAGGAGTATAGTTAGAAGATTGTTAAGATAACATTTATTGTAAATGGACACTTGTTTATTTAATATGTGATCCATAACTAAATTTAGTTAGGACATTTAGCTTATATATAGCTCATTGCAAGAGTGTTGAGGTGTTCGTGTGTAAACTCTTGCAAATTCTCATATGTAATTTATTTTCCTATTTAATAAAAGTGTGTGTCTGAGGACACTTCTGCCATTATTGTGGTATGAGAGCTCTAGTAATGCAGCTGATGTGAGGAGGATATTAGATGATTTGTGGAGGTGATTCCATCTCTACTGGCCAAGGAAAAACATTGGTGCACTCTGTGAGTAAATTGGTCAGTTAATTGTTCATGTTTTGTTTTTTTTTAAAGGAAAATATTTTTTTTTGGTTTCTGCAATTATTTTATTCCCCATTGGATAAGATTTATGGTGCATTGAGAGAAGTCGAGCTGAATGTTTTCCATCATTTAACCCACGTAGGAGACTGAAATTTCTCTATTTTACTACTCACGGATTCACATATGATCATTGCGTTCCTTATAATATTTTTTTTTTGACAAAGGAAAGTTGGGTTTAACAAAAGTTATAATCCGATCTGTTATTTTGTCGTAGAGTATTCAAATCTTATTCTCAAATTGTTCACCACTTAGAATTGATTTCTAAGTGATAAAGAGACTACATGATTGAATTTTCAGTCAAATCGATCAGTGGAATTGTTTGCAAGAGATTTTATTTGCTTTGTTATTTTGAATTCCAAGTTCATTGTCGGAGGCAAGGTGCCCAAGAGTAAAGGAAGATCCATGCCTGATTTTTTTCATTCCTTTTTACAATTGGCATAAATATATGAAAGTCCATGAATTCCCTTATCCTTGGACTAGTTAAACACTTGTAACAAGTCAATTTTCTTATTGTTTGCCTACTATGGAAAAGTCAGTTGGCCCGGGTTGCAGACTAGCACAGAGATCCATTAAGCCAAAAAGATCTAAAACTATTCGGGTAAACATTCGTTAGTAGACATGACTTTCGAGGAAATTTAACAGAGCATTCATTGTTAAGGCTGTGGGATTCATGCCATTTTGGGGATGAATCTTATTGTAGATTGGAACCTATTGTGATGAAGAATTTGCCCAACAACATAAAGCATCCATAGGAAATAAATAAAGTATGATGCATAAGGTCTCTGATTGAAGCGGTGTTGGTGAAAAGAGCAGATCTTGATCCCTTTTCTCTTTATCTCCTTGAAGCATGAATTATCAAATTTCAACCACTACGTTCTGACCTAGATCTTTCGAGGGTATGCGCACTTGACAATGCAACAATTTCATTATCTGCAACCCCATTTTGTAGAAGACATCAAACAGATGAGCAGCTGGTGAAGGAGGACCATCATTTGGGAGATTTCCTTCTGGCAGACAATCTTCAGGTTTAGATGCATCCAGTCGCCCATATTTGGATATATGTCTTTGATGGGTTGTAACAACTTCAAAGCATTTACCAGACCAACATTTTTTTTTTGGTTTAGTTCTATTAGTTTGAATTTGATGCAGTAATTTTGTTTTTGGGTAACAAATTTTTGTAACTCAAAGTATTTTTACTTTAAGGGGGGGTGATATTTTTGCAAGAGTTTTGGAGTGTAAGGAGTAAAATTTCGAAGGTTACCTAGAATTTGACTAGAGCCAAATGAAAAGCTCAATCCTCTTTCTTCTGTTTCAACGACTATACGAGGGTCAAGGCCAAGCCCTGATAGATCATTTTTTGTGTGATGCGTGTGATGTGTTGCTCATATTTATATCTTTTTGGTTGATTCTTTTTGGTGTGAAGATTAGACACTACAATGCCGAAGTTAATTAATTTGTTCTTAGACTCCAATAAACTTGAAGGCACAAAATCATACAAGACACGGAAACATCTCATTGAAAGCACTTTAATTTATAATGAAATTTGGCGTGATATATGTAATGAATATACTTAGACAAATAAACCTACAGATGCATCCACACTAGAAAAATGGGAAATTAAAAATGCCAAAGCATTAGAACTCATCAAATCTTCAGTTAATGATGATATGTATGTCCACATTGAAATACTACCGATGCATGGGGTGCTTTGAAAATGTTTAAGGATATATTTGATATTCAACATGAATCAAAGAAATTTGATCTTCAATTAAAGTTGCTCCAATAGAAATTGACTAAATGAGGTGATGTACATGAATATATTTCTAGACTTAAGAACATTAAGCAAGAAATACTAAATGTTGGTTTTCAAGCAATAGATGATAGTTTCGTGACCACAATTTTAATTGTTGGATTTCCTTCTTCCTATATACATTTTTTGGAAAATTTACAAGTAACTAGAAAGTTAGACAAGCTTAGTTTTGATAAGATAAGAGAAATGTTATCTCAACACAACAAAACTTTTGGAAAGAAAAATCAAGTTGGGGAAGATTTTTTTTTCATAGAAGCCAACACAAGTAGATCTTCAATTGATAATTCTAGAAGCAGAGGAAGAGGACATTTTGTACAAGGTCATGGACGAAGCCAAAATAGAGAAAACACATTTTCAGACAGGAGCAATTTTCAAGGAAGAGGAAATAGTCCAAACAGAGGCTATTTTCAAGGTAGAGGAAACAGTCAAGGAAAAGGGTATTTTGAAGGAAGATGAAATAGTCAACGCAGAGGTTATTTTCAAGGCAACAGTCAACGCAGAGGACAAACTCCAAACAGAGGTCAAAACATAGGCAGAGGACAAAATTCAGGAAGAGAAAAAGATTTAAGTCAAATCGTTTGTAGAAGATGTAATAAAGTTGATCATTATGCAGAAGATTGTCGAACTTCCATTGATAAAATTTCCAAGTTTCATCAAAACACAACACAGTTTGCAAATGATTGAGATGATGATGGTTCAAAATATGCCTTTACTTCATCTTCAGCATTACATATTTCCATTGATTTTCAAAGTGATTATGAATATTCTTGGATTCTAGATCCAAGAGCATCTCAACACATGACTTTCAGACGTTACTTCTTTTGGAATTTTCAAGAATTCCATCTTAATTTGGTGTTTCTTGCAGATAATACCAAACATACTCCTTATGGAAAAGGTGTAGTTAAAGTTTATTTAATTGATATTGGAGAAAGAATGATTTCAAATGTATGGTATGTACCAACCTTTAAAAAGAATTTGTTGTCTTTAGTCACGATTCGACAAGCAGGACATAAGGTGATTATGGAAGATGAATTAGTTAAGATTAATTTAGTCAAACAGAATATGAAAACAATGATGACAGACTATGAATATGGAAAACTGTTAAGGATGAAAGGGACAATTATTCCAAGGCATTTTGACTTTACAGGAGAAGTAAGTACATGTATTTCACCTATAAGATTGTGGCATGTGAGATATGGACATCTCAACTTTGAAATTCTCTCTCAATTGCAACAACAAGGGATGGTTAAGGGACTTCCAACTTTCAAAAAGGAAAATACAAAATGTGAAGCTTTCATTTATGGAAAACAAGGTCGAGAGAGTTTTCCAACAAGTTCATGGTGTGCAAATAGGCGGTTCCAACTAGTTCACAGTGTTGTTTGTGGATCACTACAAACTTCTTTAGGTGGTTGCAAATATTTTCTACTCTTCATTGATGATTTCAGTAGAATGACTTGGGCTTACTTCTTGAACCAAAAGTCGGAAGTATTTGAAAAGTTTAAGATTTTTCGTCAACTTGTTGAAAATGAAGTTAAAGAAAAGATATGCACTCTCAAGACAAATAATGGAGGGGAATTCACTTCTAATGAATTCAAAACTTATTTCACAAACAATGGAATACCAAGACATCTTACAAATGTCTACACTCCTCGGAAAAATGGAGTCGTAGAAAGAATGAATCACACCTTGTTAGGAATAGCAAGATCCATGTTAACCTTTAAAACCTTAAGTCCTACATATTGGGCAGAAGCAATCCATACAACTGTCTAATTAAGGAACAAATCTACAACCGCTTCTTTGGAAGGAATCACACCTTATGAAGCATGGTTTGGTTTCAAACTTTGAGTTAAACATCTAAGAGTTTTTGGATCAGTGTGTTATGCCTTAGTTCTGAAATAAAAAAGAACTAAGCTTGACTCAAGAAGCTTGAAATGCACAATGATTGGGTATTCTGATGAGAAAAAAGGGTACCGAATTTTGTCCAATGAAAAATTTATTCTAACAAGGGATGTAATTTTTTTATGAAACCGAAAGTAAGAGTGTTGAAGAAATAAAAAGTATTCTTCAAAAGTTAGAAACTAAAGGAAGTCAAATAAAAGGAAAAATGCAAAGTCAACCAAATTCACATAATTGGTATGAATCTGCCTATCTTCATGGCCCGTCTTCGATAATAACACTTTAAGTATTTATGATGTTAGTGCGGGTGCCTCTCACGTCAATCAATCGATGAAAATGTAATGTAATGAAAAGTGTTGTATGTTGATCTGCTATTCAGACAAAACAAGAAAGCCCCAGATCGCACCAGGAATACAACTCTTAAAACTGGCTATTATTGATCAGAATTAATCCTCACCGTTATCAGTTGAAGTAGAATGAAATTAGGAGGCATTATGGCATATATAATGGCAAGGCTAAGGGTAGGAAAAAGAGGGAAATAAGCAATGGCAAGGCTAAGGGTAGGGAAAAGAGGGAAATAAGCATATTCTGGTTGAATAGCTAACCTCACCCACAGCTGCTGAGAAATCAAACCACGCAAAAGCCGGGAAACTTTCTAAACTTTCTTACCAAGTTTCGTTAGAATTGACCGATTCTTTAAATTCATCCCTTAGTCACTTGGTCTAATTCCTTGAATTCACTACTGCAAAGAGAACTATAAGGAGGTGAAAAAGCATATTCAGGTTGATATGCTATCCACACGAACAGCTGCTGAGAAATCGAACCGCGCAAAAGCCTGGAAACTTTCTTACCAAGTTTCATTAGACTTGACCGATTCCTTAAATTCATCCCTTCCTCACTTATTCTAATTCCTTAAATTCACTACTGCAGAGAGAGCGATAGGGCCGTGAATAAGCATATTCAGGTAGAATAGATAACCAGACCAAATGCTGCTGAGAAATCAAAGCGCGCAAAAGCCTGGAAACTTTCTTCCTGAGTTTCGTTAGACTTGACCAATTCCTTAAATTCATCCCTTACCGACTTAGTCTAATTCCTGAAATTCACGACTTGACTTTTTGTGTTGCGATACCTCGTGCGAAGAACGTGGACTGCTTTGAATAGTGACAATGTCGGAGCAACGCAATTCACTCTCAAACATTGAATCGCAATCGTCAATATTTTTGACATTCACTCACAATCACCATAAATGGGAGCGTGGAACGAATGCTTCAGTTGGCTTTGACGTTCATACCATGATAAAGTTCGAGTTTTTATATTGATATGTAAATTGGCATAGATCGCTTACGTGGAAATTGAAGAATAATTTATGTACTGCATAATAAGAAATTGAAGAATAATTTATGTATTGCATAATAAAGATTTTCTCTATTGTATTGCTGTATCTATTTTCAACATCAATCTTTTATTTCATCCATGATTTCCCTCGTTAAATTTTCTAGGAATAGAACTGTATTATTAAATGTATGGTATATATCTTATTTATATCGTTATTCCATCATCCAACAGCTACTACTACTTTCGATTCCTGTACAATTTCAATTCCTAAACAAAATTGTAGTTAACATACAAGAAGTTTGCATCTTCAACCTTTTTTTCCATGTCATCACTTTTCATAATGTTGAACATATTTTATGCATATTGTATATCTTGTGCGTTAACTTTGTGATTTTGTTATGTTAAAGAATTGCCATTTACCTTACAATTCAAACCATAATTTTTTATCTGATAATATCCCCTTGCCTTCCCTTTCTTTTTGCAGTCTATTGAACCCATTGTTAACATCAATGTGTTTTTAATGGACATACATGTGTCAACGTGCCTTGATGGTATGTGACAATGAAAAACATTATATATCCACTTGTAACACAATGAAGTAAGAGGAAGTTTTATGTTTATTGTCTTTCCAAAGTGACATATACATTGTTTTTTTTCTTGTAGTTTCATGGTTCAAGATGCATAAAAGTTTGTTTTATACTAATTTTTGTATATTTTTACTGTTTTGGTGACACACTCTATATGTGTAACGTTTCCCATTTTAATTAGGGAACATTATTCGCAGAAATATACACATAAAATTTTAAATTTTTGTTGATCCATTTACTATGGTTTACTAATCACTATTTATACACTTGATTATAACCAAAATTAACCACCCATATTAAAATGCATTAAAAAATTCTAAATGAACATGCATGCAATAAATAACTCATTCAAAACAACAATAAATCATTCACATACACATATTTAAGCACAACAATTAAACTCACCAAATAACTCATGAAATAAATAAACACTTATTTTTTATAAAACGTTTATGCAACCCGTTGTTTGGGAAGGACATTCTACCCAACCATAGACCCGTTTTACTAAATCTAAACAAAAATTCACTCCTAGCCTAGGTCTAGGAATCCAAAAAAGAAGGGTGTCTCTCATAGTCCACTCCCAACTCACTATCACACAACCCACTAGTATTTTCATACAACTATCTTGAATTCCTTTCAACTCTCTTCCACTTGGCCTTCCCAACCCAAGGAATGTACCCTCTCATTTCTCTTAGTCCATTAGGCATCACATTCATTTATTAGGGTCTCTCTAGCAAAATAAACTAGAAATATCTATGTTGGGAACTCCAAGGAACTCACGTCCAAGAAAACTACCAACAACCAACAACCACACTTGTTATAGTGCAACTCACTCAGGAGTTCACTCTTCAATCTTGACAACCTGGTTCTTCAATTTCCATCTCCAACATGATCCAAAATGCTTCAACATGATCTTCAATTCACCTAACCTTATTGATCTAGCTTTGGTTCTCTTTTTCCTTGCTTCCTTCTTGTTGTTCATGCCCAAATGGATGCATAAAAACTACATGTATAATACTAATTTCCTCTAATTTCCCAAAACAATTGACTGCTCACTCTACCCCCAATATTGATTATTATTTCTCCATACTTTCCAATAAATATGGGATGTGACTCTCACAACCACCCTCTTAAATTCTTTTAATGATTGGGCTCTAACACACTCAAACACAAATAAAAGTTTTCCCCAAAATATAATATAATTCATAAAATTGGGTTTGGATTAATACTCATAATTCATTTGTCCTTTGGGTCCCTCTTAGACATTCCATAGGAATTCTCTCCTCATGTGGAAAACTCAACCTCCATCTCTGTCAATTTTGCTAGCAGTTGGTATCACATTATATTTATTAAAATTCAGAAAATACATTTCACATATTACATCGCTTGGTGATAGCCACATTCATATCTACATTGTGAATTAATTAAACTGGGTATTATAGTGGGGATGTCACAATATCATAAATTGGATAATATTATTTCATATAGGTACAATTTATGAAAGTATGTGCTAATACAATACAGAGGTTAGAGCTGAAAAAATAAAAATAAAAAGATTATAGTAGATGGGGGAGTTTTAGAGTGTTCATCATATTGTTTGTCAAATCAGGGGTGAAATAGATCATTGAGAGCCCTACTATAGAGGTGTATTTTTGTTGTATGCTTATTTAATATTGAATGTGAAGAATTCAAATAATTCAAGTCTTGCACATAGAATAAGGATCATGTTAGCTAAATGAGTAAATAAAACTCAATTTATAGGTTCTTCGGGCTAAATGCTAGGAAAAAAGCACAAGCAACATGAACCACAAATATAGAGAAATCTAAATCAATGTATGGTATTTTAGGAGATTATTTTTGTTTGAAATATATTACATATAGATAAATAGGAGTAAAAAACATATAATTTACTACTAAAACTTTTAAATTTTGATGAATATTTTCAACCTCATTATATCTAGGTAAAAATTATGTGAATTTTTAACCAATTGACCATTATATAATTTTAGAAGAATACCAAAATATAACCAATTTGTGAAAATTTTCTCCTAAAATTACCTTTATCAAAGTGTACCAATCAATTTGCAATTTGAAATTCCTTCAAAATTATTTTTCAATATGAAATTCCTTCAAAATTGATGAAGGGGAAATAATGTGATGATAATAAACACCTCATAAAAAAATAAGAGAGTTCTTTATAGAAACAAAGTCAAGCCATCAATAATAAATACAAAGGAGGGGTTTATTCTAGTTGTTTCTTCTACAATATGAAATTGAATGCCAACTTGTGAATAAGATAAAAAAAATAAAAAATTATATTTGTTCATGTGCATAAACATTTTATGATAATTGTTTCATGTGCATAAACATCTTATGATAATTTTATTGTTTATTTGTCACGATTTATTTTTTGCTGTCTGAGTTTTGGATTTGTTAAAATCCCACACATAATTAGGAGGATTGAGGTTTTACTTGGATCAATAGTTTTAAATAAAAAATGAACTATTTATTTCAAAAATAAATTAATCATGGATTCTAAAATATCTCAATAAGGGATTTTAATTTCCTTTCTTAAGGTATTTTAAATCCTTGGTTTGGAATAAACCTTGGCCTAGATATTGAAACTCGAGAATCCTTCCCCATTTCTACAAGTTTTCATGGAGCTACCATTTACACTAGGTGAAATCCATACATCTCTCCCATTGAAAGTGTGAGACTTAGTTCATGTAGGCTCTTCATTGAGTCATCTATCCAATCACGTATTTTTCTCATTTTCAATTTCATACTATATATTAAATTTATTTTTTCTATAACTTATAGAAACTTGTTTTCTCCCAAGAAAAATATGTATCTTAAAATGTAGACAAGCAAAACATTATAAAAAATATTAGTGCAATATGTAAAGTTTTATTTTTTGAAAGGGTACTTTTAGTTTTTCATTTTATGTAAATAAGAGTACATTGGTATCAACATGGTCACACTCATGATCATCATTCTCTTATATGATAATGATAATTTTTTTCTTGTAAAAAAAATATTGATTATCTTTACAAACAACACAATGTTTTTGAAAATTTCTATAAACACACCATTAATATGCATAAAATCAAGATTATGATAGTCCAATTTAAAAAAAAAAAATTCCATCTAACATGAAGATGTACCTATTTGTATTTAGGTATTTGGGCACCATTATTGAAATTGGAACTAGAACATAGAAAATAAAATCATTCACAATGGAAAAACTTATCATGAACTTAAAAAAATTTAAAAATATTAATGTTTTGTAGCTATTGAAATTTAAATCCATAATTATGTATTAAAATATAAACATTTAAATTAAATCTGAAAAATATAAGATATTAAAATATAAACATTTAAATTAAATTGAAAAAATAAGATAATAAAATATAAACATTTAAATTAAGTTGAAATAAGATAATAAAATATAAACATTTAAATTAAGTTGGGATACATATTGAACAATTATAAGACTTGTTATTGCTTTTATTATGACCACATACTCAAAAAAAAAAAGATGAACTAAAATTCTTAAGCGTACCTTAACTTTTGAAACATAAAAAAAGATTAAATTAATAATAACTTTAAAAAAAATATTTATGATTCAATTTATTTTTATTCCTTTCGTTATTATTATGACCACATACTCAAAAAAAAAAAATGAACTAAAATTCTTAAAGGTACCTTAACTTTTGAAACATAAAAAAATTAAATTAATAATAACTTAAAAAAAATTAAAGTATTTATGATTCAATTTATTTTTATTCCTCTCCATACCTAATAAATCACTCACTCATAAAAGGATCTAATAACTTTTGAAACATAAAAAAGATTAAATTAATAATAACTTTAAAAAATAAAGTATTTATGATTCAATTTATTTTTATTCCTCTCCATACCTAATAAATCACTCACTCATAAAAGGATCTAAAATGATTGATTAATTACATATATCGAATGCACGTTTTGCTTATTATTATAATCTTTTTTAATAAAAATATTTTTGTTTATTAATATTATTTTTTTTTCCCCGGATGGGGTGCCACGTTGTAGAGCAGAGTCACATGGGACAATGTTGGGATGCACCATTAATATATCCACTGGCGACCATCCCCTCAACAATTAACCAAGCATGAATCTGTGCAGCAATATCCAGGCGATGAGCCCCTTCGTGCAAGTGATCGGTACAATGCACCAACGCACTTGAAAGCAAGCCTTAATGGCCATGGCGGTCGTTGTTGTCCTCCTCCTTATCACCCGCCTTAACTGCATTGAGCGACATTTGCCCATTGCAACGTCGAGTGCAAAGTTAATTTTAGTAGAGCAGCAGTTTGCAGACCTACTGGAGCTCTGGGGCAGAGCCTTCCACCCGCAAGGAACCTTGGTCATCTCTAGGGTCTCCACTATTCCCAGAGCACGAGGTAAGTCGTGCAGGGGTGCAGCTTGGTACACAGCCGAATCTCACCACCAGAGATAGAAGAAATTTGAGCAGGCATTAGCCATGACGTCCTTGCGAAGGTGTAGGAAACCACAAATGCCTCCAATGGCGTACGTGGAAGAGATCACTCTGGAAGGTGCCATGCAAAGTTATCCTAAGCTCCCTCTGTTCACAGTCCCAGACAATTAGAATCCACCCATTGATTTTGGCATTGATGACAAGATTTCACCTTCAGGCAAACTACTTGGTTCCAGTGCAAATCGCCCAACGGAGAATTTTACCACCTGCTATGTTGAAGAAGAGACCCCGTCCTGCATAAGAGGAAGCAGGGACTCACCCCCCGATGAACCTATGGAGGAGGCGACCTAGCTTTCCAACCGACCGACACATCACGACTGCACAACACATGCAAGTGAGGGAGCAATAGGGCTCATTCCCTCAGCCTCCATTGACGGCCACTAGTAGGACCAACACCCCTTCACCAATTCGGGGTAACTAGCTCTAATCTTTGATATGCGAAGCCTATTGGACGACCAAATCTTTCGCATCGCCCGAATCTACCATCGACTCGACATGTTGTTCGCTGCTCATTCTAGGACTCTCCCTAAATGACAATGCCCTACGTGCGCGCAAGCTTACGCGTTTCCAATAGGATGGTGAAAGCACGGGGACGAGGACGAGCTAGCCGGATAAGAGGTTCAATGATGTTCTTGGTTATAAAAAAATTTCTGTTTCCAAACTAGGCTTTCGCCCAGTTAGATCTTAGCTATTTTGCAACTAGTTTTTTGGCATACAGTTTAAACTTAATGACTAGACATCCTGGTTTCCTTCGGGCAGGACGGTACTCTGATAGTTTTGTTTGCTAGGAAACAAATGGCATAGGATGCCTAGTTGTCTCGATTTCCTGTTTAGGCGGGACAACTTGCATCATAAATAGTCATTGTAACTTGATACTGATAATATAATAGGTTCTATCCTTTTTTACTTAATATATATATATATATATATATATATATATATATNCTTCGGGCACGACGGTACTCTGATAGTTTTGTTTGCTAGGAAACAAATGGCATAGGATGCCTAGTTGTCTCGGTTTCCTGTTTAGGCGGGACAACTGGCATCATAAACAGTCATTGTAACTTGATACTGATAATATAATAGGTTCTATCCTTTTTTACTTAATATATATATATATATATATATATATATATATATTCTTAATAAAAAATATTTTTCTTTATTGTTCTCTAATTTAAATATGAAAGAGATGTTATGTATTGTAAGGTATTAAAATAATAGTAAAACATACAAAAAAAAATAATAATAAATTAATAATAAAAATTAGGAAGAAAATAAAAAAATAATAAAAAAATATGTGTGCTCTATTATATATAGCATTTTAATAATGGATTTATCAAGTTATATAGCATTTTAATAATGGATTTATCAAGTGTTGAAAGAGATCAAATTTATCAAGATGAAAACCTTTTTTTAAATGCAAAACTTGAAAAAAAGTTGATGGTTTGTAAAAAAGATTTAATCCCTCTCTACACTTGATAAATCCACTTAATAAATAAGAAATTAAAATATATCTTTATGACTAATATAATCTTTTCTATAGTCCCCGAGGTGTAGTACAGTCGGTGACGGAGTGTGTTGTTAAGCCACTCTGTGTTGAAAAGTCACTAGTTCGAAACATGTGGGGACAAAAAATCCAACCATGTTAAGGGTTGGTGTGGCTCAGGCCGGGTGTGATCCCCGGGTGATTTTGACGACTTAGATGCCCCTGTATCACGGTTTCTCAAGCCACAGATTAATTCCAATACCAACAAGTTCAACCACATTAACAAACAAAAAAAAATATAATCCTTTCTATATGTATGACAAAAAAATATTTTTTTCCAAAACTTATTATGTTCTTTATATATATAAGTGTGTGACAAGAGTACCGTTCCGAATCTTTTGCATTGTGTTGTGGAAATTATTATACAAATATTAATGTTCCACGGGAGAGAATAAACATTATTGTTGTTGAGAGAGAAAGGATATGTACTTTATTATTTTCTTAAAACAAATATAATCTGCCTAAAATAAAATATTAATTATGAATAATATAATATATAAATACATGTTTAACAATTAATAATATATAATATAATTAATATATTTTAAATTTAATTTTTAAAAATATTCAATATTTATATTTTAGTTTTTCAATATATGAAATTACAATAACTGATATTATTTATTAGTATATTTGAATAAACTTTAAAATAAATAATCTTCAATGCATTGGTTGTGTTACTTGTCTTCATCTTCACAGGGCCCAAGGAATTGATGTGTTTGTGACCTACTCCTCGAGACCAGAAGGAAGTTTATTCTTCAATATACTTCCCATTTCATAATCTCCATTAAGAAAATTGTCATGATCACATGGATTTTTATCAGCTTGGGGTGCTACAATATTCCTCTTTTTCAGGACTCTACCTGCATCGACTGCACCTTCATTCAATACTATTGATGCCACTGAAAGGAAGAACAGGAGATATAATACTTTGAGTAATGCTTCAGTTGGCTTTGACATTTTCTTCCAGAGTTCATAACATGATATAATTTGAGTTTTTAGGTTGATATGGAAATCAGCATAGATCGCTTACATGGAAATCCTTATCAAATTATTTGTGAACATCTAATTGTTATATATATATATATAAACTATATTAAAATAGGTGGATTGAGAAATATTTTATTTATGATCACATTGAATTTTTTTTATTTAAGCATTGAAAGAATAACACATTTCTCTTATTCTCTGAAGTAGAAAAACACTTATTAACCAAAATA
>SNQJ01S0040262.1:37101-47313 GCA_010110895.2 Picea sitchensis
AGTTGTTTTAGTATTTTCAACATAGACAACATTCCCAAGTCATAGGACTTTCATGAATAATTATATAGAATTATTCGGTCAACTAGTTTGACAGAATGTACAAACAAAGCAGTCACATATTGTGATACTAGGCTTGAAATTTAATTAAGTGATGGAACCCAAATACATTTCCAAACAAGCGTATTTTCGAATTTCCATGGTACCAATCTCCTCTACACCTACACAATAGTAGTGAAATAAGTTAGAATGTTGTACGAGTTTAATTAGTCAAACAAAATTGAAGTTACATATGGAAACATAGACGAACTTACCATGGATGTACATAGTACTTTTTTACCTCCTTTTGTCTCTTTTAAATTGCATCCAAATGTTGAGGGTTGTAGCGGATTATAGTGGGGATGTTACAATATCTATCATATCTACATTATTCATTAATTACACTTGGGATTGTTAGATGATCCCAAATACAAATATCATAGTTTAAAAAGTTAGAATAAAATGATTATTAATTTAAAATATTAAAATAATAATCGAGAATATATGATTAATAAATGGAGACATTTAGAAATAGAGTATTGTTGTAAAAGATATGACTCTAGAAAGATGTCGTATATTAGGCTCTAAATTAGGAGTATAGTTAGAAGATTGTTAAGATACCATTTATTGTAAATGGACACTTGTTTATTTAATATGTGATCCATAACTAAATTTAGTTAGGACATTTAGCTTATATATAGCTCATTGCAAGATTGTTGAGGTGTTTGTGTGTAAACTCTTGCAAATTCTCATATGTAATTTATTCTCCTATTTAATAAGAGTGTGTGTTTGAGGACACTTCTGCCATTATTTTGGTATCAGAGCTCCAATAATGCAGTTGATGTGAGGAGGATATTAGATGATGTGAGGAGGTGATTCCATCTCTACAGGCCAAGGAAAAATGTCGGCGCACTCCGTCAGTAAATTGGTCAATTAATTGTTCATGTTTTTTTTTAAAAAGGAAAATATTTTTTTTTGTTGTTTCTGCAATTATTTTGTTCCCCATTGGATAAGATTTGTGGTGCATTGAGAGAAGTCAAGTTGAATTTTTTCCATCGTTGAACCCACGTAGGAGACTGAAATTTCTCTATTCTACTACTCACGGATTTACATATGATCGTTGCATTCCTCATAATATTTTTTTTTGACAAAGGAAAGTTGGGTTTAACAAAAGTTATAATCCGATCTATTACTTTGTTGTAGAGTGTTCAAATCTTATTCTCAAATTTTTCACCACTTTGAATTGATTTCTAAGTGATAAAGAGACTACATGATTAAATTTTCAGTCAAATTGATAAGTGGAATTGTCTGCAAGAGATTGTATTGGCTTTGTTATTTTGAATTTCGAGTTCATTTTCGGAGGCGAGGCGCCCAAGGAGAAAGGAAGATCCATACCTGATATATTTCATTCGTATTTACGATTGGCATAAATACATGAAAGTCCATGAATTCCCTCATCCATGGACCAGTTAAACACTAGTAATGGATCTATTTACTTCTTGTTCGCCTACCATGGAAAAGTCAGTTGTCTCGGGTTCCACACTGGCAGGGAGATCCATTAAGCCAAAAGAATATAAAACTGTTCAGGTCAACATTCGTTAGCATACATGACTTTGGAGGAAATTTAACAGAGCATTCATTGTTAAGGATGTAGGATTCATGCCATTTTGGGGATGAATCTTATTGAAGATTGGAACCTATTGTGATGAAGAATTTGCCCAACAACACAAAGCATCCTCGGGACATAAATAAATTCTGATGCATAAGGTCTCTGATTGAAGCGGTGTTGGTGCAAAGAGAAAATCTTGATCCCTTTTCTCTTTATCTCCTTGAAGCAAGAATTATCAAATTTCAACAACTACGTTCTGACCTAGATCTTTCGAGGGTGTGTGCACTTGACAATGCAACAATTTCATTAAATTCAACCCTACTTTGTAGAATACATCATGTAGATGAGCAGATGGTGAAGGAGGACCAACATATGGGAGATTTCCTTTTGGCCGACAATCTTCACGTTTAGATGCATCAAGTCGCCCATATTTGGATATTTGTCTTTGATGGGTTGTAACAACTTCAAAGCATTTACCAGACCAACATTTTCTTTGTGGTTTAGTTCTGTTAGTTTGAATTTGATGCAGTAATTTTTCTTTTGGGTAACAAATTTTTGTAACTCAAAGTATTTTTACTTTAAGGGGGGGTGATATTTTTGCAAGAGTTTTGGAGTGTAAGGAGTAAAATTTTGAAAGTTACCTAGAATTTGACTAGAGCCAAGTGCAAAGCTCAATCCTTTTTCTTATGTTTCAACGACTATACGAGGGTCAAGGCCAAGCCCCGATAGATCATTTTTTGCGTGATGCATGTGATGTGTTTCTCATCTTGATATCTTTTTGGTGCAAAGATTCAACACTACAATGTCAAAGTTAATTAATTTGTTCTCTGACTCCGATAAACTTGAAGGCACAAAATTATACAAGACATGGAAACGTCTCATTGAAAGCACTCTAATTTATAATGAACTTTGGCATGATATATGTAATGAAGATACTTAGACAAATAAACCTACAGATGCATCCACACTAGAAAAATGGGAAATTAAAAATGCCAAAGAATTAACATTCATCAAATCTTCAGTTAATGATGAGATGTATGTCCGCATTGAAAATACTACTGATGCATGGTGTGCTTTAAAAATGTTGAAGGATCTATTTGATACTCAGCTTGAATCAAATAAATTTGATCTTCAATTAAATTTTCTCCAACAGAAATTGACTAAAGGAGATGATGTACATGAATATATTTCCAGAATTAAGAACATTAAGAAATAGATACTAAATGTTGGTTTTCAAGCAGTAGATGATAGTTTCGTGACCACAATTTTAATTGTTGGATTTCCTTCTTCCTATACACATTTTTTGGAAAATTTCCAAGTAACTGGAAAGTTAGTCAAGATTAATTTTGATTAGCTAAGTGAAATGTTATCTCAACACAACAAAACTTTTGGAAAGAAAAATCAAGATGGGGAAGATGTTTTTTTCATAGAAGCCAAGACAAGTAAATCTTCAATTGACAATTCTAAAAGCAGAGGAAGAGGATATTTTGTACAAGGTCGTGGATGAAGCCAAAATAGAGAAAACACATTTTCAGACAGGAGCAATTTTCAAGGAAAAGGAAATATTCCAAACAGAGGCTATTTTCAAGGCAGAGGAAACAATCAAGGCAAAGGGTATTTTGAAGGAAGAGGAAATAGTCAAGGAAGAGGTTGTTTTCAAGGCAATAGTCAAGGCAGAGGACAAACTCCAAACATAGGTCAAAATAGAGACAGAGGGTAGAATTCAGGAAGAGGAAGAGATTTAAGTCAAATTGTTTGTATAAGATGTAACAAACTTGGTCATTATGCAGAAGATTGTCAAACTTCCATTGATAAAATTTCCATGTTTCATCAAAACACAACACAGTTTGCAAATGATCGAGATGATGATGGTTCATAATATGTCTTTACTTCATCTTCAGCATTACAGATTTCCATTGATTTTCAAAGTGATTATGAAGATTCTTGGATTCTAGATTCAGGAGCATCTCAACACATGACTTTCGGACGTGACTTCTTTTGGAATTTTCAAGAAGTCCATCTTAATTTAGTCTTTATTGTAGATAATACCAAACATTCTCCTTATGGAAAAGGTGTAGGTAAATTTTATTTAAATGATATTGGAGAAAGAATGATTTCAAATGTATGGTATGTACCAACCTTTAAAAAGAATTTGTTGTCTTTAGTCACAATTCGACAAGGACATCATGTCATTATGGAAGATGGATTAGTTAAGATTAATTCAGTCAAACGGAATATGAAAACAATGATGACAGGTTATGAAGATGGAAAACTGTTAAGGATGAAAGGGACAATTATTCCAAGGCATTATGACTTTGCAGGAGAACTAAGTACATGTATTTCACCTATAATATTGTGGCATGTGAGATATGGATATCTCAACTTTGAAATTCTCTCTCAATTGCAACAACAAGGGATGGTTAAGGGACTTCCAACTTTCAAAAATGAAAACACAAAATGTGAAGCTTTCATTTATGGAAAACAAAGTCGAGAGAGTTTTCCACCAAGTTCATGGCATGCAGATAGGCGGTTACAACTAGCTCACAATGATGTTTGTGGACCACTACAAACTTCTTTAGGTGGTTGCAAATTTTTTCTACTCTTCATTGATGATTTCAGTAGAATGACTTGGGTTTACTTCTTGAACCAAAAGTCAGAAGTATTTGAAAAGTTTAAGATTTTTCGTCAATTTGTTGAAAATGAAGTTAAGCAAAAGATATGCACTCTCAAGATAGATAATGGAGGGGAATTCACTTCTAATGAATTCAAAACTTATTGCACAAACAATGGAATAACAATACATCTTACAAATGTCTACACTCCTCAGCAAAATGGAGTCATAGAAAGAATGAATCGCACCTTGTTAGGAATGGAAAGATCCATGTTAACCTTTAAAAACTTAAGTCCTACATATTGGGCAAAAGCAATCCATACAACTGTCTACTTAAGGAACAAATCTACAACTGCTTCTTTGGACAAAATCACACCTTATGAAGCATGGTTTGGTTTCAAACCTCAAGTTAAACATCTAAGAGTTTTTGGATCAGTATGTTATGCCTTAGTTCCGAAAGAAAAAAGACCTAATATTGACTCAAGAAGCTTGAAATGCACAATGATTGGGTATTCTAATGAGAAAAAAGGGTACTGAATTTTGTCCAATGGAAAATTTATTGTAAGCAAGGATGTAAATTTTTATGAAACTGAAAGTAAGAGTGGTGAAGAAATAGAAAGTATTCTTCAAAAGTTAGAAACTAAAGGCAATCAAATAAAAAGAAAAATGCAAAGTCAACCAAATTCACATAATTGGTATGAACTTGATTTTCCTTCATCTAAAGATGATACATCTAGTCTATTTGCTTCAACAACATCATACTTACATGCAAGTTTTAAGATGACAGATTTGGGACTACTTCACTACTATCTTGGAATTGAAGTATTCCAACATCCACATTATATTTTCATTTCTTAGAATAAGTATGCAGCAACAATTCTTCAGTGATTTAGAATGTGGGATTGCAAACCATCTCTTACCCCTATGGAACAACACTTGAAACTTTCAAAATTTGAAGGGGTGGAAATGGTAGACAACACTATTTATAGACAATTTATTGGCAGCTTGATTTATTTGACAAACACTCGACCAAATCTATCATACAATATCATAAATTGGAGGCTATTATTTCATATAGGTACAATTTACCAAAGTATGTTCTAATACAGTACAAAGGTTAGAACCGAGAAAATAAAAATAAAAAGAATATAGTAGATGGGGGAGTTTTAGAGTGTTCATCATATTGTTTATCAAACCATGGGTGAAATAGATTATTAAGATCCCTACTATGGAAAAAAAACTAAAGGTTAGGAAAAAAACACGTGCAAAATGGGCTCGAAATATAAAAAAATCTAAATATTTAAGAATAATTCAAGAGTCAAAGATGATATTTTTAAGGATTCAAATATTATATTTATGTATGTTGTTTAGGAGATTATTTTGGTTTGAAATATATTACATATAGATATGTAGGAAAATATTTAGTAAAAAAACATATAATTTACTATCAAAACTTTTAAATTTTGATGAATATTCTCAACTTCATATCTAAGTAAAAAACATGTGAATTTTTAACTAATTGACTAATATATATTTTCAAAAAACCACCGAAATATAGTTACTTGGTAAAAATTTTCCATAAAATACCTTTGTCAAAATGTTATATACTTTAAATTTTAATTTCAATTAAATTTCAATTTTGCAACACCAACTTGAGTTTGTACATTAATAACCGAGGTTTTTATCTCGTTTCACCTCATCAATTACTCATGCTTAACTGTAAGGAAAACTAAATAGAAGATTTAGAAGAAAACTAGAAGATTTAGAAGAGAGTTATATTCACTTATGAATTTTATTTATTTATTTAATCTTCTCTTATTGAATTACCTAATGAAGGTGGTTGCACTGTTATCATGCATAAAGTGAAGAAAATGTTATGAATCAATTTCCAATACGAAATTTCTTCAAAATTGATGTAAGGGAAAGTAATGTGATGATCATAAACAATTCATCAAAGAATAATTAAGTTGTTTATAGAAACAAAATCAATCGATCAATAATAAATACAGAGGGGTTTATTTTAGTTGTTTTTTCTATAATATGGGAATGAATGTCAATTTGGGAATAAGATAACACAATTTCATAGTTGTTCATGTGCATAAACATTTTATGATAAAATTGTCACCCAATTTTTTTATTTGTTGGTTCAGTTTTGGATTTGTGAGAATCTCACACTAAATTAGAAAGCATTAGTGAATCCATGAATCCGAATTTTTTAATTTTTGTCAGACAATTATCTTATTATATCTATTTGGATTGTAATATAAAGCATTAAAATAATATTAAAAAATAAAAAAAATTAATAATAAAAAACTATCTAATCTCTCAAGATATAATTTTTTTTTTAAATATAAAACTCGAAAAAATTAAAATTTGAGAGAGAAATTTAATCCGTCTAACACTCGATAAATCAAAGATAGATATATATATATATATATGGTGGTTAATATCATCCCTTCTATACTTATGACATAGGAATATTTTTTTGTACAGTAAGACATGTCGGACCTTCTATACTTATGACCGTAAGACATGTCGGACCTTTACGATCTTCATTTTATTTATTGTACTCATCACCGTTTGAGTTTACTGGTCATGTCTTGTTTTGAACGTGGTTATCAATCGTGATTGTTGTGCCCTACTCCGCCACTCGGACCAGATGGAAGTTTGTTGAAGGGCGTCGTAGTAATTAACTTTTTTGCAGGTACTACTGATGCCTTCATGGACCCATCGGCATTGATGTATTTGTGGCCTACTCCTCCGCTTGGACCAGAAGGAAGTTTGTTAATCTTCAATGTATTGGCTGCGTTACTGGTCTTCATCTTCACAGGGCCCAAGGAGTTGATGTATTTGTGACCTACTCCAAGTCCAGGAGTAGGTCACAAATACATCGACTCCTTGACTTGGACCGGAAGGAAGTTTATTCTTCAATATACTTCCCACGTCATAATCTTCATTAAGAAGATTGTGATGATCACATGGATTTTTATCACCTTGGGCTGCTACAATATTCCTCTTTTTCAGGATTCTACCTGCATCGACTGCACCTTCATTCAATATTATTGCTGCCACTGAAACGAAGAAGAAGAGATACCAGCTGCCTGTCTTCATGGCCCGTCTTCGATAATAATACTTCAAGTAAAAACAAGAAAGCCCCTGATCGCACCAGGAATACAACTCTTAAAACTGGCTATTGTTGATCAGAATTAATCCTCACCGCTATTAGTTGAAGTAGAATGAAATTAGGAGGCATATATAATACAACGGGTGGGATGTATTGGCTGCGTTACTGGTCTTCATCTTCACAGGGCCCAAGGAATTGATGTATTTGTGACCTACTCCTGGACTTGGACCAGAAGGAAGTTTATTCTTCAATATACTTCCCACTTCATAATCTCCATTAAGAAGATTGTGATGATCACATGGATTTTTATCACCTTGGGCTGCTACAATATTCCTCTTTTTCAGGATTCTACCTGCATCGACTGCACCTTCATTCAATATTATTGCTGCCACTGAAACGAAGAAGAAGAGATACCAGCTGCCTGTCTTCATGGCCCGTCTTCGATAATAATACTTCAAGTAAAAACAAGAAAGCCCCAGATCGCACCAGGAATACAACTCTTAAAACTGGCTATTGTTGATCAGAATTAATCCTCACCGCTATCAGTTGAAGTAGAATGAAATTAGGAGGCATATATAATACAACGGGTGGGACGATGTATTTATGTACACAATGGCAAGGCCAAGGGCATGGAAAAGAGGGGAATAAGCATATTCTCGTTGAATAGTTAACCTGACCCACAGCTGCTGAGAAATCAAACCGCGCAAAAGCCTGGAAACTTTCTTACCAAGTTTCGTTAGAATTGACCGATTCTTTAAATTCATCCCTTCTTTAAAGTTACTTAGTCTGAGATCTTTTTGTTTGTTGGATAAGGGACCCCCTCCGCCCAGCGATTTGACTGGTAAAGTCTACGAAGGTATACATACCCTACCCCCTCTGAATTTGAACCTGTGACCTCTTAAGATGAAACACATGTTCTTAACCATTAGGCCCACTGGTTAAATATGATAACCACACAAACAGCTGCTGAAAAATCAAACCACGCAAAAGCCTGAAAACTTTCTTACCAAGTATCATTTGACTTGACCGATTCCTTAAATTCATCCCTTACTCACTTATTCTAATTCCTTAAATTCACTAATACAGAGAGCTATAAGGCGGTGAATAGCTAACCAGACCAACTGCTGCTGAGAAATCAATGCGCGCTAAAGCGTGGAAACTTTCTTTCTGAGTTTCGTTAGACTTGACCAATTCCTTAAATTCATCCCTTACCGACTTAGTCTAATTCCTTAAATTCACTACCTGACTTTTTGTGTTGCGATATCTCGTGCGAAGAACATGGACTGCTTTGAATAGTGAGAACGTCGGAGCAACGCAATTCACTCTCAAACATTGAATCGCAATAGGCAATATTTTTGACATTCACTCACAACGGCAATGTCGGACCATAAATGGGAGCCTGGAACGAATGCTTCACTTGGCTTTGACGTTCATAACATGATACAGTTTGAGTTTTATGTTGATATCGAAATTCGCATAGATCGCTTACGTTTCGATGGGCATCCAAGTTGTCTAGAACCAAGTCAAAGTTAGCCGTTGACTTTGAACATTTCCAAGTCCAAGTCAACAGCAACAGATTGATGGGCATCCAACTGGGTAAGAGCAAAGTCAAAGTCTTCTGTTGACTTATCACATTTCCAAGTCCAAGTCAACAACAGCTTGATGGGCATTAACTGACAAAGATCAAAGTCAAAGTCAAAGTCAACTGTTGACTCTATGTCTTACCAGTTTAAGTCAACAAATGAGTTTCTTACATGCCCATTGATGCCAGAATCTACAATCAAGAGTCTCAGTAATCTCACTTTGACCTCTGGCATTCTTCAAAAGACTAGAAGGAAATATTTACACCAAAAGGCGTACACCTATTGATCATGGGCACATTTAATAGGCTTTTAATGCTTAATCAGTTTTGTATGGACAAGATTAAATATTGATGGAATATTCTTAATAGTCCCAATAAATCAATGGTTGTAATTTCAACCACTAACTTCCTCAATGTACATGTTTATTTTTTTACTTTTACTTAATCACATTTAAAATTTACTGTGGTGGCTAGCTGATTGCCACGTATGAGTGATTAGGGTTTCATTTTCTAGGTCAACCTAAACCTTTGGCCTTCACCAGTCACGTTCTGGACACACTGCCTCCATCCAACCAACTCCTTCCGACTCCTTCCATCCACCTCTGGGCAGTTTCTCTTTGCCAGCGATGCAGATTTTGCAAGCCGTCCTTTCGGCGTTTACCAACCACGAATTTGTTGCTGTGCTATTATAGATATCACTTGTTTGTGGACATAAAAGATTTAAAATAAAAAAACAAAATCTTTGTTAATTTATCGTTGCATCCGTCCAAGAAACCATTGACCAATTAAAGAAAATATAATAAATATCACTTGTGACATATAAGATTTTTAATAAAAAATCACGATCTTTGTTAATTTATCGTTACGATGTTGTTTGCCGTTTTCTAAGAATAATAAAGTTCCGAGTGAGTAAATAATGCGATAGATTGAAATTTAATGTTAAATGTTATTAAATAAAATTGTGAAATTAAGTTCTATTTTGATTCAGTTGAGCCGAAATAATAGAATAAATTCAAATATTAAATAAATAAAACTATACAAAGTAAAAAAATACAATGAGGTAACAAAAATAAAAAGGAAATAGAAAAAAATATAAATAATAATTTGAAAGAAAGGATAAAATAAACTTGAGAAAAAGAAGAAGAAAAAAAGAAAAAATATAAATAATAACTAAAAAGAAAGGATAAAATAAAGTAGAGAAAAAAAGAAAGGGTAGAGTAAACTTACCATATATATATTAACTAGAATAA
>SNQJ01S0040262.1:91032-101856 GCA_010110895.2 Picea sitchensis
GAAAAAAAATCCTGACGGATTTTTTTTCGAAATGACTATGGTTGAGTATTATTTGCATGCATTTATTAACCATTGGGAAACTTAACGAAAGAGCGAGAAAAGAAAAAGAATTATACAACCATTAACATATTTTCAGATCTGAAAAACAATGAAAAGCAGCAAACCATAATGCACAAGTTTGATAACGGAGTTTGGCAACTTTGCCTACGTCTCCGGGCCTTTTCTCTGTGAGGGAGGCTTCTTGATTTCTTTTCAAAAGATTATTAGTACATCTTTACAATGTCGATTGGCTTCTAGACTGATCTGGTCTTTTTTACCATGATCTCTAGAATCTTGCACAACTTACGGCACCTGAAACGGATGTCCCGAGCTCTCAGAAATTGTCCGACAGCATCTCTACCTCAACAACTTCCTTGCCTCAATCTGGCTTAGACCTGGCTTTGCCCCAGCATCTTTGCTCTCCAAAATCGTCCAAAAGCTCTCCAAAGGCTTCAAAATCTGACCAAATGGCCTCAACATGGCCTTGGTTAAATAGTGGGAAAGTTGGTTATCAATCTCCAACTTCCTCCCAAGAATTAGGCTCTTAAAAAAGCCCAATAACTCCCAATTACATTAAAAATTGGTTTAATTACATTAATAAGACCAAAATTGGTTAAATAACCACTTTTAACTATATAATTGGTTAAAATCTAGGCGCAACCCCCTTCTTGCTGGGCGCGCGCACCTTTTATGGTCACATGCAAACCATGTGGCCACGCGCTAGCCCTTGGGCTACGCGCGGGCCACTCCAAACGTTAGCACCTGGTCGTATTGGCACCCAAAGGGCCACGGGCTTAAATAATAACCGTAACACAACCAAACTTTAAAACCGCGTAATGTAACCAGGGCTTATATATATCATGCCACGGTGGTCTGTCAACTCCCGCGCATATTTGAAAGGTCAGTTACAATACGATCACAGTCATGTGCAACGCAATGAATCTGCGGGTCGGGGCCAAGCCCCGGCCCGATCCATCCGCCGTATACACTACCACACAACTTTAAAACCATTGATGTCCGCGTACATAACAAGTCCCGACGGCATGGTGTAGTGGTTAATGAAACCTTGTTAAATCTCTGGCGGTGTGGGAGGTCCGTGGTTCGAATCCCCCGGGCCCTAAAAATTTTAATATAGCCCTCATTGGCTAAACCCGGGGTGCCACATGGCAGCCCGTGATTGGGCCACGTGACACCTTTACATCCAACCAATGCATGCCATGTGTCGCAATGTGATTCGCCCAAGTCATCTGTCACTTCGAGATTGGTCCAACTGCGTGCCGAAAATGCCAAATCAGCATGACACGTGTCGCCTTCCGGTGCTGCCACGTGTCCTGTACGGAACTTGCCACATGTCGTCGTACGGACCTGCCATGTGTCGTCCCCTAGCGCTGCCATGTGTCGCACATACAAATGTGCCATGTGTCCCTGTACAGACTGACATGTGTCCTGTACGGAATGTACGGATAGGTACAGTCAGCATCCCAAAATTTTTCCTGTTTGGCTCGGCGGACAGAATGCGATATCTTCTTCATACGGACTCTGTTTGAGATAAAAATTATAGCACCGGAATCAGGAAGACGAGACGGACGCAATGGTGTTGGTTTCGTCGGATTCGGAGCACTTTCATTTTTGAGCATTTTTCATGCCCTGACAGCCTTCTGAATCCGATTTCGGATCACCATCTCCCACGAATCCACCTACCAACAGTCCTCTTCATCTTGAACGACTAAGCCTCGACATATTTATTCACCCTCCTCCAAAGGACATCGTTCGAAAATCGGCTTTCAATTCTCATGCCCGTACTACCCAGAACTACAGTATTGTTGAAGATCTAGCCCAAGCACCATCTGCGATGTTAGCCCTTGAAGTCCTTCAAAGTTGTCCTATACAACGAAAGGCACTGTTGAAAGCTATCAATGGAATCGACTCTACGGATATGAATTTAATAGTTTTTGACTTGGAAGATCACATTCCAAGGTTACCCCCTCAACTTGCATTCCAAATACAAGTTATTGTCTCTGACAAAAACATTTGTAGAACAGTGATCGACGAGGGTGCCTCAACCTGTGTCATGTCTATTACCTGTTGGATATCCATTGGCTCTCCTCCCTTGACTGAATCCCACAACACACTCAAAGACTTTAATGAATCCATTTTTAAGACTTACAGTGTCCTCCCTTCACTGTCGATTATGTTAGAAGGCAAAATGGTCCAAGTGGAAGGGGAAGTCTTTGATGCTAGTCTCGATTACAACCTTCTACTTGGACATAGCTGGATTGATTCCATGCATGCATTTGTGTCGACTCTTTTCCATGTCGTTTGTTTCCCTCATCAAGGAAAGGTCATTACCGTCAACCAATTAGCCTTGTTTAACTCATATGCACATACCAACAACATACCGTTCATTGCCAACCCCCCCCAGATACGAGAACATTGGTGTGGGTCTTCTTAAAGACTCCTCATTAATGGGTACCTTCCCCATCCCACCACCTGATGTTTCACATCCTTCTATCACTTCGATCAACATGATCTCCACCTCTATTCATGGAACCCCTGTGTCTCACGACGCATGGTTGGTACCCAACCCAGGCGATCATCTTCGTTATGGCAACGAAAAGCCTTAGCGTCCGGTCAAATATTCCTATCAGGCCATTCAATTGCCAACTCCTTCTACCCCCTCTCTTGGTGATTTATCTCTAGATCCTTTCCACATCATTTTTCCCACGGATGAGATGATTATGTTTGTTATGGAAGACACCCCCTAGGATGATGGACATCATCGTTCCATCCTCTTCCTGGAACAACACACCATCGAGAGTTACCAATGGATCACGACCCCGTCAATCGTTGTCGTTATTTCTAGCCTTCCCGAGCCTACACACGATGTGTTTTCCGAAGGGAACTTAAGTAATATCTCACCCACCATCTCCCTCGACATTTCCATAAAACCTGGGATTGACGAAAATGTGCATATCAGAGCTTCATGTTCCCCCGACTAAATTGTCACCTACAAGTCACTTTTCAAAGAATTTCGTGATGTCTTCGCCTGGAGCTATGAAGAAATGCAGGTATCAACCACGACATTGTGATACACGAGATCAAGACATACCCGGATGCTAAACCCATCTGGCAATGCCTTCGTTCGGTCCACCCACGTAAAGCAGCCGCTATCAAGCTTGAAGTCGAGAAACTTCTCAAAACCGACTTTATTTACCCGGTGGATTTCACTGAATGGGTTTCCAATCTCGTCCCGATCGACAAGAAACAAGGCACAATACGCGTGTGCGTTGATTATAGGGATAATAACAAAGCATGTCCTAAAGACAACTTTCCTACCTCCTTCCTCATCCAGATCATTAACGATTTTGCCGGAAGTGAAATATTATCTCTAATGGATGGTTTCTCCGAATATAATCACATCAATATTGTTCACGAGGACCAACACAAAACTGCTTTTATTTTTCCTTGGGGCACTTTTGCCTATCGAAAATTTCCTATTCGTCTAAAAAATGCGGGTGCAACCTTTCAGCGTGCTATGTCCTATGAATTCCATGATATCAAGAACATCATACAACCATATCTCAATTATTTACCCGCTCATTCCATGCGTCATGTCGATCATCCAATACACTTCCGAGCCATTTTCCTCTGATGTCGGTTTTACCATATACGCTTGAATCCTCACAAATGTGTTTTCTGCGTAGAATCCGATCGACTTCTAGTCTTTATTGTTTCACATCAAGGGATCAGGGTATATCCTTTGAAGGTTGAGGTGATTCTTAATCTCCCTCCTCCTTCTTCACTTCGCCAATTACAAATTTTGCAAGGGAAAGCAAACTTTCTTCATCGTTTCATCCCGAACAATGTCGAGATAACTCTTGGATTTACACGACTACTCAAAAAGGGGTCTGAGTTCATATGGGATACCATCGCCAACAAAGATTTCAAATCTTTGAAGCTATCCCTGACATGTACTTCGCTTCTTTTCCTTCCTGATTACAATCACGATTATTTCCTCTACCTTGCAGCCTTCGATTACACCATCTCTACGGTTCTCATCCAGGAGGATGACTCTCATAAAAAACATGTCATCTATTACTTGAGTCGAAGTCTTACACCGACTGAAACCAAGTATTTACATGTCGAAAAACTAGCCTTGGAAACCGTCCAAGTAGTTCAACGATTCCGGCACTATATCGTCTCCCACAAGACTACGTTAATTTCTAACTACAACCCTATGAAACACATTCTCATATGTCAACTGCTAGGGGGAAAATACTCCAAATGGATCATGGTAGTCCAGGAGTTTGACTTAGAATTCTAACGCACTAAGTCCAAGAAATCCTTAGTGTTCGTCGAGTTGATATGCAACTTTCCCTACTCTGAGCTGGAAAATGTAGCAACCGATTCATTACCTGATGAATCCCTTTTCCTAATTAGTTCCGATGATCTTTGGTACAGAGCTATCATCATATATCTCCAAACCTAGACATTCCAGCCCAATTTGTCTAGTGTTGACCGTTTTCGAATACGCTACCAAGCCCATCAGTATATTATCCTTGGTGATACTCTTTATCGTCATGGGATTGAATCAGTTTTTTGACACTGCCTCACATTTGACGAAGCCGAGAAAGCCCTAAATGACTGCCATTCTAGAGCCTGTGGTGGTCATATGTCTGGGTATGCTACTACCCAGAAGATCTTGTGAGCAGGGTATTTTTGGCCTTATTTATTTAACGATTGTATGAAAGCCATCCAAAAATGCCACGCTTTCTAGACTTACAATCATAAAATATGGTCACATCCTGCTCCTCTTCACCTGTGGTCTCCATTGGTCCATTTGTGAAATGGGGTATCAATTTCATGACATGTCACCCTCACTTGGACGGGGGGCATGGTAAATTATTGTAGTCGTAGATTACTTTACGAAATGGGCTGAAGCGATGCCGACATTCGACAATACCGGAAAGATCGCAACATTATTCATTTTCAATCACGTCATAGCTCATTTTGGTGTTCCTCAGGCTATTGTTATTGATCACAGTAGCCACTTTAGAAACTTCATGATGTCTGAACTCACTCAAAAGTTGGGTATTCATCATGAAAACTCGACACCCTATTACCCACAATCCAACGACCAAGTTGAAGCAATAAACAAGGTCCTCATTACCATGCTTTAACGAATGTTAGAGATTCACAAGACGAGTTGGCACACGATGTTGTTTTCAGCATTATGCGCTTACCGGACATCCGTTAAAACTGCTACCAGATTTACACCATTCCAGTTACTTTATGGCCTAGAATCCATCCTACCAATTGAATGTCAATTACCCTCCTTAAAACAAGTTGTCGAACTCCTCCCGAGCACTTCTACCGAAGAAGAACATATGTTGTATCTCATGAGATTAGATGAAACTCGTCGCGACGCTACCCTAGTCATAGAAGCCCAGAAGAAACGTGTCAAGGCCCAATATGACAAACATGTCAAGCCTCATGTTTTCTCCAAAGGTGATCTGGTTCTCCTCTACGAACAAGATCGAGATATGCTAGGAGACAGGAAATTTGAAGCCATGTGGCGAGGTCCGTATATCGTTAAACGAGTTTTGGAGAAAGGAGCTTACGAGTTAGTAGATTACGATGGTATCCCTTTGAGTGAACCCAGAAATGGGTTGTACTTAAAGAAGTACTATGCCTAAGATTACCACTGCATGAGTACTTGTATTTTATTGTATCATACTTCTTATGTGTTACTGTAGTATGCTTTTTCGTTATCTAGTCTCTGCCCTTATGTTATGTTGTGTTTGGTTTCCGGATGTCGGAGTCTTCGCTACCCCACATTGACTTCGCTGATGGAGCTAGCCATAGTACTCAGAACCTTGCTTCTGCTGCTTAGGCAATTTACGCCCCTACAAATGAACATATCACTCTACGAGGTGTGTGTCTGAGCCGTGCGACCAACAATATTGCAGAGTATAGCGCCATTATTGAATTATTGATTGATGCTATTTCACTCGGTATTCGTCACTTGGTTGTACGACTTGATTTGCAGCTAGTAGTATTACAGTTAAGTAATGACTATGCTATTTGAAGTCCTACTTTATTATGGGTATATTTATGAATTCACCTCTTGGAACGTTATTTTTATTATATTGAATATCAACACATTTCTAGATGTCTAAACACATTAACTGATGCATTATATAACTATGTATTAGACAGACATTTGGTCCATTTATAAACCAATCACATCACATGTATCACACAACACAAGATAAGTTGGTAGAAGTTGTATATGTATATTACGATCAAAAGTTTTTTACAAAAAGTTTATGTCCAAGGACCAAAATCTAAAAAATGAAGCTTGTAGCTTCTACAAAATAGTGTCATGGGTGACGCTCACGATAACACATGACTTCCCGGGCCACCCTATGAAGTAGTTGACCAATAGACTTTGACACGCCCATAGTATGGTGCTGATAACACTAAGGAATTTCCCCGATAGTCATGTCTGGAATGTCAGTAGTCAAACCCTCCAAGTTTTTCTCCATCGCCTCATAGTCTTTAGCAACCCACCGTGCCACTGGAGCTGCCTCTCCTCATTGTTGAATAGTATATGTGCCTGGAGGTTGATATGGCTCCACATCTGTGTCATCAAAAAGACATTTTTAATTAGTTCTTGGACAAACATAAAAATGTTTTATATGATAAAAATCACAAAAACATTTAAAAGAACAAAATGTGTACTTGTTACCTAGGTCACCACACTGAGCATCCTCAGGTAGGGATAAATCCGGATCCTCTTGAAATTCCAACCCGACGTAGGTGTAGTCATCAACCATTAGCATCTTTGGTCGCAACTAGTCAAAGAATGAATCATTGTATTTGATGATAGGCCCAACTATGTGTTGGGCCATGAGGTTGCACCACCTCAGCATCCTTGGATCCTATGGGGTTAGTAAACCCCACTCAACCTGTAATCTCAACAACAGGACCCTCTCAAGAAAGAAGGACACCAAAAGTGATCCGTACCTGAACTGCTTTAGATCACCCTTCCTGCATTTCTTCAATTGCCTCTTCATACTGCGGAGAACTGCATCCGACCAGTTGAAGACTTGCGGCTTTGGGCACTCTATGGCATATTGGAAGTAGCTCTGGAGAGCCATGTGTGGATCTGTACTCCCATCCATGTGTGCTATAGTGAACAAGATGGTTCACAGGGTCTAATATTGAACCCCCCAAATAGCCACCTTGCCTTTGCTTCTTTCTACCTTTGGGACACAGTACTGGTGACAATACTCACTCATAGGGAGTCTTCCACCTTGGCTACCGGTCAAGCTAGCATGGTACCCATGCTGTGATAACCCTGTCAGAAGGTAGATATCCTTGATATCTAGGGTCAAGGTGTGGAATCCCATGTGAAACAACTATTGGTATATGTCCCACATGTGAACCGGGTACTCCAACAACCTTATTTGGGCCCTCATGCCTGGAATCCAGAAGAATTTCAAGAGCCCACAGTCTCGGAGGGAGGAAACGGTGCCCAGATCATTCTTGGCAATGGATCCTCCTCATGTTCTCTTTCGTGCCACTCCAACATCGTGATGGTCAAATGCCTGCACAACAACCATAAGAGAAGAGTCAACAACTCATTTCAAACCTTGACATAATTTTTATTGAGTAAAAATCAAGTTGAAATTTCATTTTTCGGTTCTCGCAGGTGCCCCTTTAGCACAGTGCAAGATTCTCACAGGTCCCGTATGGCTAGCCTACGAGAACACTCAGGCGCAAGTTTTGGCCCTAAAACAAACCCAAAACCTTGAAATTTGCCAATGAAAACAAAAACTAAACCATGGAAAAGGTAGACAATCAAGAGCTTACCTCGTTGATAGAGAAGGTTCACCAAATGGTCACCTATGCCTCTTGCGATCGAGCAATGAAAATTGAGGTAAAAAGAGGGGTTTTGGACAATGTTCTTGGCAAAATCACAATGAAAATGGTAAAAGCCCTTTTTACCAATATTTTTTTTACTTTTTACCATTTTTGTTGATTTTTATATTGTTTTGTCCATCAAACCTAATACCCAATAGTCCTATGAGTATGATTTTTTGCAGATATAATGACTTTGAAGTCCACACGAAGGAGTACGGATATTTTCTCTTTTTTCATCGCATGCACAACTATTTTTTATGGTTTTTAGACAAAACCTCGAGCTTAGTCTTTGTTTGTTCTCGCACTCAAAAATACATGAGAATGTAATCAAGCACACTTTTATCACTTTTTTGGGCTCATAAAGGTTATACAAAAAAGGAACCCCCTGAAGTTCTCTTTAAGCTCTTTTCAGACTCTTTAAACATGAAAAGATTGCCGAGCGATCTTGTTCTTCTTATGCTTGTTAAAGTATTTGAAGAAAGCGTCTATTAGGCGCTAATTTATCTCTTTTTCGGTCTCATGAGACTACTTTACGAAAAATGAACTGAGAGAGTTCTCTTTTAAGTGTTTTTCCAGACTCTATAATCATGAAAAACCTTCGATTTTTATGTCTTTGGACTCGTTAA
The DNA here is from genome assembly GCA_010110895.2 of Picea sitchensis. NCBI lineage: Eukaryota > Viridiplantae > Streptophyta > Pinopsida > Pinales > Pinaceae > Picea > Picea sitchensis. Next base: position 99,627 of record SNQJ01S0040262.1, read on the forward strand.
ACAAACATCGAAAGACCCGTAATGGGACCGAACCAGTCCTTCCTAGGGTTTGTTAAACATACTCTGAGGGACTCATTCGAAGGATGAGCTTACATCAACAAGAATATGTTATCCTCCTCAATCTTGCATAAAAATAAAGAGGTACTCGCCAGAAATGGTGGGGGGAAATTTGGGAAAGGGATGTGTTTTCATATTCATATTTTTGGCAGTAAGTGTCGCTCTTGAATATGAAACCCCCTATTCATTATTTGAAGCCAGTTTGGGAAATCCATTTGTCTCTCATTCGACTTGCTACAAGGTCATATCCTGAGTTGTCTCTAAGTCAGTTTTTCTAAGTCCTTGGTCGTGTCACTCATATGTTCAAGAGAAGTTGATCCAAACCCTCTATTGAGTCAGCCATCTGTAGTTGTCCATTCTTAACATGTCAGCCTTCCCTATGTCCATTTTGACCTATATTCATACTTTGTTTCACCTTCAAAATCTGTTACTTATTTCATGTCATTGATGGGGGATACATCAAGGCCTTCCTGTGATGAGTCTCGTTCCGTCGACTCCAACTCATTATCCGAAAACAAGACTTAACAATTATTTGGTACCTTGGAACTTGCATGCCTGAATGGAAGGTTTCCTCGCTTTCGACAGTGGGTTTTCATCATTGACCCCTGATTGAGAGATTCCATTGAATGTTTGACCTCAACTCATTTATTCACGTTCATTGGATTGTACTAGGGTACCTTGGGAGTCATTGACATTAATGGTGATTTCCCTCGCACTTATTAATGGTTTCATCAATGATCGGTAATCAAGTGGTCTCTACTATGTTCGACTTCAGCATATGTAATTACATGGCTAGATTTGTACTTTTAGGTGATGGGATTGAAGACCCTGGGTCTCATCTTTTTGATCCAGGTTGTGATGGAGTATGTATGATTTGCATCGACACATAGATCCACTTTGTATGTCACGTGGCTATGTCGTCTTAATTTGAGTATTCTCGCATAGATCCATAGTGTATTCCTAGTGGCTATGCAATATTTTTTTATGGCATGTATCCATGGTGTATGATTGGTGGCCATGACCTACATTCATGATGTCATCCATCTGTGATTTGAGTATGGGAATGCTTACCTCGGAACAGGTATTATCTTCTGTAGATGCTTGGTTGTTTGCAGGTTTTCGATTAGGTGCACTCCTGGTTTCTGACACACACACATAGTTTACACAGTATTTCGACTGTCACAGATTCCGGTCTCATACTTTGGGGGGCATTCTGTTACAAATTCTTTTGGCCACTCTGGTGATGTCTTAACAATGGTGTATTCAGGCTTCCAACAAGGACTTTTTTCCTGAGAAAAGTGACTCCTGTCTCCTTCCAAAAAGACATATTTTTAAAGTGAGTTCGCAGGCTGCCTATGGCCTATGGTGTGATAATCCCTCATTCTCACAGGCCACCTTCACTTAGGGTGTGAACTTCTCACATTCTGCTCCATACACAAGGTGCAAACCTGTTTTTAATCTTGAAAAGGAGAAGAGGTCTCGAGGGTTCTAGAAGGGAATCTTCTAGAAAATGAGTTGGCATTTGTATGGTTGTTATTTTACTAACTTCTTAGATTTGATGGGATCATCCTCATCCATGTAACCATCTCTCCTTCCCCTATATATTGAAAGGTTTCTCATGGAAAAGGTTAAGAAAGTTTGAATGAAGAATTGGTGAAAGAATTGTGTGAAGAACTCTGTTTGGATAGAAGTTGGAAGACTCTAGTTGGTCTATCAAGAGGAATTGGATCTTCTTCATGCAAGTACAGAGCAAGTGTGTGTGTTGGAACCAAGGGTCACTGAAAGGAAGCTTGCAACTTCAAGGCGATCAGGTTGTATATTCTACTTTTAATTAATATGATACAACGACATGCCCCTTTCCTATAAATTCACTCTTACTTTATTGTGTAATTCCTTGATCATATACATAAGTTGACATTGAATACATTTTTCTATATTCACTCTGGTTGGTTTGTGTTGTCTTGGAATTGACCTCACGAGAGCACTAGAGAGGAGCGGGAACAACAAGGACTTAAGGAAGCGATATAAAGGTATTTCACTTATTCCTTCCTATTAGCAAATTCAATGATTACAACTTAGGGAAAGAGTCATGTCCTGTCTTGTTTTGTTCTAGATCTAGGTGGATTTGTTAGTGTCTGCACCTACCGATTAGTCGAATAACATGGGGGGGGGG
>SNQJ01S0040263.1:0-47096 GCA_010110895.2 Picea sitchensis
ATTGTTTTGTTAATGTGTGATTGATGTTAGTGCTAAGCAAACTATTTTTCTTGCAACCATATTATTACATGCATATTTTCCTTATGATAATTGTATCTCAATCAATGATGAAATACCAACAAGTTAACGTTTTAGTACTAGGCTTGTATTGGGTGTGAATATATTTGTCTGCATGCTTGAGCACGAGGGTTATCCCAATATCAACCTTCTTCAGTAGTTAAGAATCCTTTCTATCAGTTTTTTTATACTAGAACATCTCATTTTATTAGAGTAATATAATAAAAGAAAAGACAAAAAAGAGAATGTTTAAGGTGAAGGAGGAACTTTTTGGAAGATTGGTTGTTGTCATTGATGTCAACCCTAGTCATGGGTTTTGGACTGCAAGATTGATGAAGGTATTTGGACATGAAGGAAAATGCACATGTAGATACAACACCCATGGATGGATAGTATACATCATGCTATTTCTGGTGGTATGTGGCACGTCACGTGGATCCTCATGGTTGAGGAGAAATGAATTTTTGAAGATGACAAAGTGAGGCTTGTTATAGGTGTGAATATATTTGTCTGGATGCTTGAGCACGAGGGTTATCCCAATATCAACCTCTTCCCCAGTAGTTAAAATCCTTTCTATCGGGCTTTTTATACTAGGAAAATCTCATTTTATTAGAGTAATATAATAAAAGAAAAGACAAAAAGAGAATGCTTAAGGTGAAGGAGGAACTTTTGGAAGATTGGTTATTGTCATTGATGTCAACCCGGCCGCTGGTTTTGACCTCAATATTGATGAAGGTATTTGACATGAAGAAAATGCATTACGTAGATACAACACCTAAGGATGGATAGTATACATCATGCTATTTCTGTGGTATGTGGTATCGCTTCACGTGGATCTCCACCAAGTGGTTGAGGAGATATGAATCTTTGAAGATGACAAAGGGAATTCAAGAAGGAAGTACATGTAGGTCTCCAAGATAATCACCTGAAGAGCAGAATCATAAACAAGAGCGTCGTGTCATCTTAATGTTCAAAGGAAGTGACATAAAATGGTATAAATAAACCTCATTATACATTCATTTTGATACAAGTCAAATTTCAAAGGAAACAAAAGTAAAAATAAGGCTGGATTTCAAGGAGGATGAAGTCTTTGGTGATGTTCTATGGCACAAGTGTTATTTCTTGTGTCATCTTTACCATTTTACTATAAAAATCTGGAAACGATCTATATGGCGAAATCAAGGCTATGGTCGAGAAGATATATCAAGGTACCTTCGGAAAAAATTTTACCCTGATTTTCTATAATCATGGAGATACACTCCATGGAAGATAGGGTCGGTAAATCCAAATTTAAAGTTTAGTCTATAAACATGTGTTCCGGGTAAATAGTCATAACGTCTTCATAAGATCCAAACATCCAACGGGATCCAAGCCCCGAGGGTTTGAAAATGCTCAAAATCGAAAGTGTCTTTAATCAAATTAAACCAACACTCCAGCTTCATGCATGTCTCGCCTCTTCCCTGATTCCTGGGTGGTATATTTACTTTGTCAGTATTCCATATGCTAAAGTTATCGATTCTCATCGGAAGCCCGCATTGCAAAGTCAGCGCCAACCCGGTCAAAAGTCAATGCCGATATTCTCAGCATTAATTCGCGCGTGAGATGACATGGCACCTCTCCTCAACATGGTGATTGGGGTGTCTCAACAAGGGTACATGTGGGCAGTAACCGACCACCAATAACCGACAAGGAAAATAATCCATTAGTCAGAGAGATGCCACGTGGTCTACCATGGGCACACGCGTATAGAATCCAAGCAAATTCTACCGAAGTGGCATGTTCAAAAATTGATTTGGGGTCCTAGATTTGAACCCATGACCACCACCAAGCCCAACACCTTAAGAAATGGTATTTTCCAATACACCAAATTATTGCTTATGATATAAAACCTACAATATGAAAATATACTTGCAGCATTGAATGAGTAGGGCTGGCCATTAGCCCTTTGGCTAGCTGACATATGAACCTATAAGGACCCTCATTATGGGGGCTTATCACTGGTAGAATGGGGCTAGGCCCGATTTATAGTTATGAAGTGGGTTTTCTAACCACTTTTTTGGTTTTTAATTGTTAATTAAGCCTATTTTAATGGTTTTGGGAGCGTCAGAATTTTGAGCCTAAATTTGGGAGGAAGTTGAAGATGAGCAACCAAATTCCAAGATATATAAACCAGCCCTGTTTGAGCCATATAAGTATCTGTGAGTAGGAATTATTCAAGAGAAGCCAAGACAAAGCCATTATTATGCAGAAGCTTGAGGAGGAGACATTGTCTGATCATTGGAGCTCCGACATCCGCTTTATGTCGCTTTCCTCGGTTCTAGAGATTCAGGAATAACATGACCAACAAATTTGTAAATCCATTTGGTACTGGAAGTGATGTAAATTTTTTGAGAATTTGAATAGAAATAAAGAAGCCCCCCCACAAAGAAAAAGGCCCGAGTATCGAGGGTGGTTGTGTCAACCTCGTTATCAATCATCATAGAAAGCTATGGTTTCGGTTCATTATTCTACCTAGATCTGTATATGTGTATATGGCTATAATAATTCCTCTCTTCCTCATTCTTCATCTTTCATTAGTTTTCTAAATGGTTAATTAATGTATGCAAAATTAAAACTCAAATCCATAAAACATTATTAGTAAGATCCTCACTTGACTCAAGTGGTACCAGAGCTAGTTGACGTTTGGATTTGATGCCTGTATGTTAACTGTGGAAAAAGCTACGCGATGGTGAAGGCGATATTTTGCATTAGAACTAATCGATTGATAAGAAGAGCTCTACAGCAGAGAAGATGTGGCATCGGAAGAAGGAATCTCTCAAGATAAGAAAGAGTTCCGAAAACATTCCTTGCTATGTTCCGGGAGATGGTGAAAGTCTTGTACTTAAGATTACTTGGAATGGAAGCACCCAGTTTTGGGTGATCTTCAAAGGGAAAAGTGAAGAGGAAGAGGACTATCTCCAGGATTCCTCCTTCACCTCCATCAACACCTCCTTCTCCCTTCTTCAAGTTCAAGTTCTAAATCTAGTGGAAAGAAAATGTTCATAAGAATAAACATGGGGAAATGCCATTGTTAAAACCTCATAAACGAGCCGCCCCAGTACATATGTAAAGTAAACAAAACCATAAACCAGACCAGCATGAGGTATACCCAAAATGATCGAGGATGAGGTCAGATGAATCAAGTTGGCATCTTTGATAATTTTGCGTGTACAACTCTTATCCTGTGGCAAATCGTTTCAAAGGGAACACAAATGTGGGTGGTAATGTATTTCCACCATGGAAGGATTTCATTTATGCAATTAGGAAATGACACCCATCCTTTGGTTATAAAGAAAACAATAATTGAAATGGCAATATTTAAAACTAAGAAAAGGACAAACAAGCAAGGTGAATATTAATCGATGGATTTAGAAAATGGCATTAATGTTAGATTACATTCCCTTTACAAACACAAGAAACCCTCCTATGAAGTATAGAGGTTTTGTTTTGCGATATTAGAAACATTGTTTTCATGTTTGACCCACTAACCTTGATGAGGTTTCTGTCCTTTCACGATATTGAAGCAAGGGAAAAGTGTGCGTCGGGGAATCATCGCCTTAGAGGAAAGAGGACAAGAGGAAAAAAGGCATGGTACTGGAAAAGAATGCAAATGCAAAGGACAAAGAAGGAAGGAAAGTCCCTCTTGTAAGTACTGTAAGAAAGAGGACATGATGAGGAGAAATGTTACTGTTCCTAGAAGAGGCCAAAGTGGTTCAAAGAAAAACAAGGGTAGAAAATGCTGGCAACGACGGCCAAAACCCACACTTGGGATCGATTCGTGCGATGAGTCTAAGATTCTGGTTGGAAGTGATGGTGCAAAATGGTGAAGGGATTGATTGTAGAAGCAATTTGTTCCATATAAGGGTACCTACAGAGCACACACTAAGATAGACACATTAATCGACAATGGATCTCTAATCTAATCTAATCTCAAAGAATTGGTTACAATTAGTTAAAAACACAACTCATCATAAGCCTTTACACACTTAAATGGATGAGCAATTCATCATCAAATGCACATAACAAAATAAAGGTACAATCAAATTTGTAATTTCATCTAAGTATGTGGATGAAGTAACTGCGATTGTGTCGCTAAGAGAATGTGGAAATGATCTTAGGTAGTCCATATACTTATTTGATCATAAGGTAACATTCTACAGACAAAGAATCAATATCAATTCACTAAAGAGATACAAGATTATGGTTCATGCTCATCATGTTAAAGAAAAATAAAACACTTCAAACAAATGAACAATTAACGACCCGCTGCGCATTCAACAAACCAATAATTGTTTCAAATGTAGCGCAATTGATCTTAAGCAAAAACAAGATATGGTTGTCAAAATGGAAAAATCAATCATAAGTTGCTTCAAGATAAGCCCATGTCATGCAAATATTACAATTATATCAACTCATTTATAGTCGTATTTTTTATGCTATCATTAGCAATGTTTTCTACATGGATGGAGGGTGTAGTCAGTGAAGATGTAACAGTAGTCTTCAACATTACCAATATACCGCCATTGTCGCGATTGTGTTACAGCTTGATTTTGATGTGAGACAAAAGTACAGACAGTTCGTAGAGAAAGCCGTGGTCGGTCCCGGTTTGTTGATCTGCCGCAGAATCTTTGGGGACCAAAAGGTCTTATCAGGAGGTGTGATCCAAAATCGGATCCGGAAGCCTGACACGGCTTTGAAAAATGCTCAAAATGAAGTGCCTGAATTGGACAAAACCAACACTACTGTCCGGCCCGTCTCTCACATCTCTAGTGGTATATTTACTTTGTCAAACGTGGCTCCTCGTATGTGAAAGTTATCGCTTTGATCGGAAGCCCAAATAGGTAAAAAGTCAATCCAATAATCAATAAAAAGTCAATGCATGACATCAACATGATGACTGGCGCAGGAGATGATGTGGCACTCCTCCGCTGATGGTGATTGGTGAAGGTCGTATGACAAGAAGATATGTGGCGTGAAACCTGACCCACCAATAACCCATATGGCATTAATCCAATAGGGAGACGCTACATTACGGCCCGTACCATGGCAATCCACGTGGCACCTAATGCATTGAAGTGGTGGCTGTTCTTTCAAAAATTTCTTTTGGGGTCTCTGGGATTTGAAAACCGCTGACCAAATTACCTGCCTACCACCTTAAGAAATGGTCTTTCCAATACACCAAATTATTTATTATGATTTAAAACCCACACATGAAATATATTGTAAAGTATTGAATGAGAGGGGTTAACGCTTTTAGTCTTCTAAAGCATACAAGCTACTATAAGGAACCCATATGACCCCTGTTTTCAAAGGGGAACACCTAGGTAGAAGGATTATTTTCCAATTATAGTTATGTGGGCCTTTATAACTTATTTGAGTTTTAATTGTACTGCTCATTTGTAAATGTTTGGGAGTTATCAGAAGTTCGAGCCTAAATTTTGGGAGGAAGTTGAGATGAGAAACTAACTCCAGCTATATAAACCAGGCTTGTTTGAGGCCATATGGGGGCATTCAGAGCAGAATAACGCTGAGGAGAAGCCAAGCCAAAAACAATTTGAGGCAGAGAAGCTGTTGATGAGGAGACGCTGTCGGACCATTACTGGGAGCCTGACGCCCTGCTTTTCGTAGCCGCTTTATCGGGTTCTAGAGATCTAGACGGTCAGGCTGTGGCCACCAGTCTTGTAACCACTTGGCATTGCAACGATGTACTCTTTTGATCACTGAACAGAAATAAAGAAGCCTCTACCACAGAGAAAATCTTAGACGTTGGCAAAAGTTGTGTCGAACTCCGCTATCAATCTACGTGTTATGGTTTGCTATCTATTATTCTATTTCAGATAAGCATATGTGTATATGGCTGTAATACTTCCTTCCCCATTCTTCACCTTATCAAGTTTTCTCAAATGGTTAATTAATCCATGCAAAATATAAACTCAAACTATAAAAGTCAGTTGAAACCTAATGGATCACTAAATGAAGTGGGACTACTTCCATTGGAAAGAGTATGGACTTTAGTTTTGTGTGTGTGCCTTAGAACTCACACATTATAACGGCATACAGGCTGCTATCTTCCTAATAGACCTCATAATTGAACAAAGTCTATCATTCTTTCTATAACTCCTTTTGGGGAGGATTCAAGGAGGAAAAATTGGAGGAGTTTCTGTAAGATACTTTGAGTAATATTATTTATAGGACCATAGTATTCCAAGAATTGAAGGTTCAGGTAAAACTAGTTGAAGTCTTAGGAAGCATTATCTTGTTCTATGTAATGATTGGTTGATGCAATGCCACTCTAATGTAAAGTTTTATTATCTTCTGCTATATTCTTGGGTGGAAGGAAGGGGAAAGGATGAGAGTTAAACTCTCTCCTTTGGTAATTGGAGGATTGTATCTTCCTCCTTGATGTTTATCCCTCTAAGCATTTCCAGTTAGAAGCTACCTTTGGAAGTCATTACTTTTCTTGAAAAACAACTATTGATTATTTTTCATACATTGTGCATGGTGTATTTTCTATGTAACTCTAATGTACTATTGTTCATTACCATTGATGGAGAATTGAATGGTTTAGCATGTTGTGTTGTTTTAAATTGTAATTTCTGATAATTGGATTCACCCTCTCAAGATCAACAATTATATCGTGAGTTGTGTCTCCTCTGCAATGCCTTTTAACCACTGGAAGGAAAAATCCCGAGCAGAGATGTAGGATACCCCATGTATAACATTTCAAATGGATCTAAAAATTTTATTTTAGAAGATATTATGCATACTGGAGGATAGAGTGGAAACTCTACTCAACAACTTTGGGAGTGGATATTTGGTAATTAGTTGTAAATGGTTATGTAATTGCAAATAATGCTCCAACCGATCCAAACAGAAGAATCTTATGAGTTGTTGGTCTGCAAAGCTAGATAGCATCTAGCAAGATTGGAACTAACCATTGCTAGCAAAGTGATGGGATGTAACACTACTAAAGAGGTATGTATTAAATCAAGAGTATCTATGAAGTTGATCCAAAATTTTAAGCACCTGTCCTATTATAGAGCAGAATTTGAAAATTTGAGGATGAATGAAAATGAAGATATTACAACCTATCTTCTTAGAGTTGATGAAGTTGTTAATTCTACCTAGGATTAAGTGAAGATCTTGATGAATCCTTTGGTTTCTACAAAAAGTGTTGAGATCACTTCCTTGAAGTATGATGCTAAGGTCTCCGCTTTTGAAGAAGTGCTTATAGGACTTAAGAATTCAAACATTAATGGATGAATTATATTGGACTCTTATGGAATATGAAATGAGGAATGTGTAATGTGAAGTGAATTCAAGACAAAAGAAAATGAAGTAGCCCCTTTAAATCCATAAGAAGACAAAATACAAGGATGGATGACCTACGGTAATAAATAGTAAATTTCAAGAAGGTCTCCAGAAGGAAGTGGAAGACAAAGGCAGTCTCCTGCATTTTCAAATACTTTTAATTGGTAGCATATGACATATTGTTAAAACCCAGAATATAAAAAGAGAAGTCCTTACCAATAAAATATCTCTACCTAAGGATGCATGACATCTCCTCAGATGAGATGGATGAAGAAGATAATGATGGAGGAGGAAGTCCTATTCATAACCCAAGAAACCTGAGGAGATGTCATAATAATTCTAAAGAAGAAATCATTTGTGAAGAAGATTCATCTATGAAACCAACCTTGATCTCTAGATACAAAGACAATGCAGAGGAACAAGAAGATGAGAATCTTGAAAGTTGAAGCATGTTGTAACTGAAAATAGAAAGCTTAGAAACTCAAACATGATACTAAAAGGTGAATTGAGAGTTGTGAAGAGAATTCATGTTTGAAAGTACATTCATTACTAAATAGAAGGAACAATTAGGAAGATTATGAGAAACTGCTGCACTGACTGCCACAAAAGGGGAGCTACTATTGACAACAAAAAAGTTAAAGAAGTTAAAAAAGTACTAAAATTATGTAGATGAGATCCTAGAGTCAAAGATCTCCAAACGACAAGACAAGACTAGGGTACAATGACAGTACTTGAAGACAACAAAATGAGAAGGTTGGAAGTTGAAATGATGAAACTAACACTCCAGAACAAACAAGTTGAACAACAAGATAGAAAAACTAGAACTATGAATGAGGATATCAAGCAGATCCACTCCCATCAGGTATGCTGAAAGTAATCATTACGAAGGAAACTACAAAAGAACAGACCATGAACCCAGATGGACTACAACAAAGTAGCGACCACACCTGTGTATCAAATTTCTTTCTTGGACATTTGTATACTCAGAAATTCTTCACACAAGTAACTAATTCAGGGAATGCAAATGAAAGGAATAAATATGAAAGATACATGAATGGTGAAAATAGTAGATATGAAATACCAGGACCTTCCAACATAAATTATAATCCATTTGACTCATTAACGGATCAAAATATTGTAAGTTACAAGTGAAATAATCTTGGTCACAAACACGATTGCAGAGGATGAAGGAAGATAATCATATACCAAATTAATCAGCAATTAACTTACAACATGCTGAAAAGGAAAGAAATTCCACAATAATTGAAAATTGTCAAATAGCATTAGTCACTTTAAAGAATGCAAAGAAGAATATGAATGGTTCAGACATAAGGCCTTAAACTCTATGACCTAAGATCGTTTTTTAAATTTGTCACTTTGAAGAAAAGTGCGGAAACAGTTGTAATTTGAGATGACTCCATCTACCAAAATACTCTGGAGAAAAGAACCAGAAAGATTGAAGGAAAACGTGCGCTGGTGAAAGTCCTATCAGTTGAATATTTGAAGCATAACTTCCCAAGATCAGCAAAAATATGTGACCACAGTGGATACAATCTTACGTTTGACTCCCGAAATTTTAAAATCAGAGAAAATAACTCGTGAAGATTGGTTGCAACTACAAAAATAAGAAGACCTAAACAAATAAGCTATATATCCTAGACATGAAGAAGAGAGAGAAACATATAAGCTACAAAAGTGTTAGTAGGATAAACCTCAGAGGCGGGATACAACTGATCCCTAGATTCCAATTCGATCTAGAAATAAAACAGAATACAGTAATGTAATACAATTCTCTCAGATCTAGCCTACGAAATGAAATCCAAGAGATATGGGTTATAGACATAATCTTTTAACGCTCTTAGATCTCCTGTTCCAAGCTATTCCAGGGCCAGTTCTCAACCCTGGGCTTAAATCACATCAATAACACAAACCAATCACAGTAAAAGCATTAATATATTCAATAACTAATCTACACATATGATCAAGGAGTTGCAAAAAGTGGCACTACTCCCAAGCGGCATACACGTTGTATTTTGAATTAATTGAAAGTGAAACTTACAACTCCTGAGCCTGATGTCATAGGTCTCCTTCTGGCTGGGATCCTGGGCCTCGATTAATAATATTAATTTGCTCAAGCATGAAGAAAATCAACCACACAAGATGACCTTGCTATTGTCCTCTGCTGAAAATGTACCTTCATACAGTCTTGCACTATTTCTATAATCAATCTCTAGCTAGATTTGTCAGCTTTTGTTTTCTTTTAACCCTTTTCCATGAGCACCTCAATATAGGGAGGATAGATTAGTTGTAATTTTAGATAGGGAACAAGATATCAACGCGCACTGGTCAGAACTATCTTCAAAGTTAACTCACCCCTTCTAGAAGATTCCTCTAGAAGGTTCAGGATTTTTATCTTTTTCTTTAAGAACATGTCTCTAATCTCTAAAAATGAGAGGTACAGCAAGAATTTCACCCTGTAGATTAATGTAGTCATGAGAATCCGCATTCCCTCGCAGTGAATATATAAGTAGCTCCCAAAATATCCTTCAAAAAAGTGTGGGAGTTCGAAGAAGACAACCTGTGAATCCTTTCTCAGGAAGGTATTCTTAGTAAAGAGTTTGATTTTCCATCATCAAGTACAGATCATCATGATAATCATCATAATGACCAAATTTGTGGGTAACAAAATGCCCAAAAGTCCGAGAGAGCGTAACCGCTGACAAATATAGACTTGTGTTTACGTGTGTCAAGAACTTCAAGCACATCTAATCAACCTCGCAAAACATCCAAGCATTAGCGTAATATCATGGGCTATCAATTCCAAGGTAGGTGGCCCCATGGGCTCTAATGGCAGATCATGATATCAGAAACTGCTGTCACGCCACCAATCATACAATCGCGTGGATCCATGTCATTACCTTACAGCATGTTCCACCATTACACCGCGGGATCATGGCACAAATTTTAAATCAAGATGACAGAGCCACGAAACATACACAATGGAACTATGTGCTTCGAATTATATAGCTACTCCATCGCAACCCGGATCACATGGATAATATCCAGGTTCTTCAACTTTCATCACTTCAAAGTACTTAATCTATCCACGTTGATTAATGTGTTGAAGTCAACATGGTAGAAACCACTTGATTAATGGCCATTAATGGAACCAAGTTAAAAAGTGCGAGGGAAATCACCCATTGATGTCAATGATTCTTAAGGTACTTATAGTACAATCCATCAATTATGAATAAAATGAGCTGATGTTGAACACTCAATTTGAATCTCTGAATGTAATAATGATGTAAACTCTTACTCATCAAAGCTAGAACTTGCCGAGGCATGCAAGCTCTGTACTGAATAATTTATAAGTCTTGATTCCAAATAATGTGTCAATTCGGCTGTAACAAGACCTTGGGCTATAGAGGGCCTTTGATGTATCCCCATCGACACGAAATGAGTATCTGAGTTTGAAAGTGAAACAGATTATGTGGAAATTGGACTTTGGACATAGGAAGGCCGACACGAAGAGAAAGGATAATCATAGATGGATGACTCAATAGAGGTTTGGACTTGTCTTGAACATATGGATGACACGACTCAATGATTTGGCAGCATTGACTCAAAGATGACACATGGAAAGACCATTGAATCAATGAGAGACAAATGTATTCCTAAACCGTTTTAAAATGGGATGAATAGGGGTATGTCTTAAGAGCTTAATAATTTACTACCAATTAACACAAAGATGAGACATATCCCTTTCCCAAATCTTCCCACCCATTTCCTCTGCAAGTACCTCTTTATTTTATGCAAGATTGAAGAGGATCACATATTTGTTGGATATATAATCTCTATCCTTCCTGACGAGTCCCTGGAGGCATTTTAACTAACCCTAAGGAGGGTTCACCCCATCACGGGTCAACGTTTGTTTAATCTAGTCCGTGAGATAGAAAAAATCAAGGTTTTTCAAGATTATAGAGTTTGAAAAACACTAAAAGAGAACTCTCTCAGCCTCCTTTCTTTCTGCATACCAGTCCAACTAGACCTAGGTATGGTTAAAATATTCTACCTAAGGACGATAACTTCAAATACTTTATCTAGCATGAAAATAGCAAGGATACCAATCTTTCATGTTTAGGGAGTTTCCAAGGAAAAGAGTTTCTTAAAGTTAACCCTTCCAGGGTTCCTTTTTCTGCAACGACAGCTTGTACGCCCGGAAAATAGATAAAACAACACTCAATCACATTCCCCACATTTTCATGCCAAGAACAGGACAAAGGCGCTTTGAGGCTCTACTCAAAAAACCATATGGGAAACAAACAAACAACATACTCACACTACACGGATTTCATTCTTATAACCTCTTTGGGGAGGGATCTTAAGGAGGAAAATTGAGGAGTTCTCAGAGAATACATTGAGTAATATTATCTGCAGGATCATAGTAATCCAAGAATTAAAGAATTTCATAAATTCAGTTGTAGAAGTCCTTGGCTGAAGCATTATTAGGGCCCTCTATGTGGATGATTGGTTGATGGTGATGATTTAATGTAAAGTTTTATTTATCCTTACTATTCTTGGGTGGAAGGAAGGGCAAGGATGGAGAGTTCAACTCTCTGATATTGAGGATTGTATCTTCCCTTGGAGGTTTATCCCTCCCTACATTTGGAAGAAGCTACCTTTGGAAGTCATTACTTCCCTTTGAACAAAACTATTGGATTATTTCTCATATATTGTGCATGGTGTACTGTATGCATTGCGTAACTCTATACCTAATATTGTTCATTTTCATTGTGGCTATAATTGAATGGTTTTATGTATAAGTTGAAAGTGTCTTTGAATTGTAATTTGATAATCGATTCACCTCCTCGTAAGTATCAACAAAACTTCCATAGGAAGATATCCCATCAATCACTGAAGCCCATCGATAAAATTAGCTAGATCAAAATATCTAGAGAACCATTCCATCTCAAACATTGTAGAGTATAATTGGGGCATCCAAGGTGGGTTTGGTCTCCTTCTCATGAAGTTAAATGGATTTTTAGACCCTTAACAATGCCCTTAGCTTCTGTCTCTCTAGGTAGTTGTTAAGAACAAATTCTATGATGTGCCATTTTGGAAGGGCTATTACCTGGGATGAAGGAATGAAGATATCTTTCCTTGAGAAGAAAAAAATGATAAGGGATAGCTCTTGATGGTGGAAAAGAGTCAAACATTGAATTATACTAAATATTTTTCACCGACCTAATCGCATTGAAGAGTTCTGATCCTAAAAGGGAAGTGAAAGGACTAAATTCTCAGCCTACCAAATTCCCATTATCAAATTCATCCTCAAGAAAAAGAATAACCAGAACAAATCTGAACCCCAAGGAATTTCCATCATTGTCAGATCTAGAGAAATTATTAAGAAAATCAAAGAATACCCAAGGTCATTCCTCTTCTTCTAAAGAAATAGTTGAAGAAAAGGATAGACCTAAAAGAGTTTCTTTAGAAGAACAAGTAGCTCTTCAGTTAGGTGAAATAATTGTTGAGGAATGGAATCCATTTTCTTACCTCATTAAAGAAAAATATGATGAAGAGTTTAATTTTCTAGGAACACCCATCAAATACTTTGCTAAGTATTCAAAAGAATAAATTGAATAGATCTAAGCATCATCTATTCCTCAACCAAGCACCTCTAAGGAATAAAAACCACAAATTAAAGATTTTAATCTATTGAAGGATTCATAAAGTCTACATATACATATTCTCATCCTTCATCACCTCCTAAGTGTTAGACATCAAAATGTGACACTTAAGTATCTCACCCTAAGTGTCGCAAGTGTTGTAAAAATGTTGTATGCACCTTGGTAAATGTCACAAGTGTTGTCAAGTGTCGTATGCACCTTACTAAGTGTCGCATGCAATTTTATATGTTTTTATATGTGTTTTAACCCCTTGAAACCATCAAATAACATTTTCCATGATCCCTAGGTCATATTGGAGGAAGAAACCCACCATTTCAAGGCCACAAACATAGTTTTTACTTGAAAAATCGGCCATCTTTTGGGCATTTTTGAAAGGTAGTGCCCCCTTAGTGTTATGAGGAAAATATCTCTATGTCTAGGGGTAAACCACAATAAACGGAAATGAATACAGAAATCAACTCTAATATCAGGTATGATATATAAGAAAATATGCTAACGAGACAAGATAAAGATCCTACCTCGTCCAGATGTTCAATGAAGTCCGTCGTTGAGCACTTGAATCAAAGTAATACACCTGTAACTTGTCCTCAAAAACCAAGAAACACAAGAATATGGTGATAAGATATAATGTTAGCACATTCAATATCATAATCCATCAACATTCATAACAAATATGTCCATGGAATAACAATTTAAATATTTTCAAGATATCAATAGGATGAGAAAAGAGTATTTTTATTAAAATGTAATCAACATAAGTGAATGAATTACAAACTTCCATGTCAGCATGGTTCAGAACCAAGAAACTAAGTCCCTTCCATCCAGGCCTCCACCAATTCAATCCTCCACCAAAGGCAAGATCTAATAAGAGAGACAATGAGGTTCTCAATCATGTAGGGAAGTGCTTGGGGGATGAACATTGTGTTAAGAATCAAAAGGATAAAGGAATGCAGACTCGATATGAAGTGAACAAATTCTCGAGAGTAACTTTGCTCTCAAAGTTGAATTCTTCTCCCCTTTTCCATAGCTCGATTTTGGCCCATTTATAGCCTTCAAGTGGAACTAAAGGGCTGAGTCATAACATTTCTAGTATATGGAAGGTCAAGGATAATGGATCTCATGACGTGACATGGAAACCTAACACCATTTTTTAATTTTGGGCACAAAACCTGATGTACGCAGGATGTAGTGGTGCAACCTGCATATATGCCTTTTGTATAATAGTTAGGGCGCGTATATGTGGAAAAATATTGTTTTTATCTCTGGGGTTTTCAAAAAGGGACTTCAAGTCTGCATAGGGAAATGGAAAAAGGCCTTCTGAGCAAATTTTCATACGGTGAGGAAAATCTTACTATAATAGATGCCCCCTAATGTGTGAGATCATAGGAGTATCTGTGATTTCCAAAATACATTATGATACATAGAAATGGAGTAATTAATACCCAACTAGAAGAACTAGTTGCTCCTGAGAATATTACAATCTGCACTGACTTTGCGCACATGGCTACCAATTTAAATTACACTGCGGATCCATGTGAAAATATACCAAACAATTGTGCATGTCCATGAATACGAAATAAAAAGGTGGCTAAATTCCAAAGTATTTCATAGTCATGAACATGGCCCAGTAAAACTAGTCTCAAAATCAATCTGAAGATTTATTTATACAGTGGAGTACAATATGATCTCCCATGATCACTGAAGTCACATAGGTACTGGTCCAATGAATGATAACAAATCGAGAAAGTTTAGAATATGGATTGATGTCTTCAAGTCTTCTACATGTTCCGCCAAAGGTGCAAGTCTACTTCGTGTGAATAAAGGAGTTGAGGTCAAACACAATGAGACTTCATTTGATTACCAACCATTAAGGTATACCATTAACAAACGTGAGACAACCTACGGATAATGAAAGTGGGTATCAAGGCACCCAGTACATTCTTACAAGTGTGAATAAAGGTTTCAGGGTCAAACACTTGAAGAATACATCGATAAGGAGACATTGAAGTATTCCCAACTGTTAATGGAGGGAGAACTCGCCACTAATGACTTCAAGCCTCTAGGTACTTATAAGACTCTAGGTCTTGTATCTAGAATAAAAGGGATAAATTTGATGGAAGGAGAACCGCTAAAAGGAGAGCATTGAGGCATATCTCATCATTCAAAATGAGGTACAAATAAGGATCTTGATTATTTGGAGGAAATCAGACAAAGAACATGTTCAGGAACCAACAACCCCGTGTATCTTTCACATGTACCAGATGCAAGAGGTACATGAAAAATACCCTCTGAATAACAACCAATAAGGAAAAATGCTGACAAAGGAAAGGAATCCACCAATAAGGATAATGGAATCCAAGACATTGAATGAATCCCAATGTGTGAATAGATTTCTTTCCTTTGAACACAAGGGAAACCACCTAGTCATCGACCAATGATGAAATGTCTATCGTTGGGTTCAAGGTTACCTACCAATGATGAAAATAGGACCAAGGTGCACAATAGGACTAAAAATTCATGTATTTCTAAGACACACTCAGGGTATGGATGACATTCAAAGTCAAGAGTTCTTAGGAGTGTTTGACATAGGTTTATAGACATCCTTTGAACAAAAGAATGATACATATGTAAGACTCTGGAAGCATAGACACAATGATGAAACTTTGAGATGTAGGAGGCATCAATCAAACTCTCCATAGGGACTAGAAGAGTAACTAGTCAGGGGAGTAAAATCTATGTAACAAGATTAATTTCCTAAGTTCATGATAAACCCAAAATTTTGATGAAGAGTGGACTCAAAAATTTTGTGCTTTGTTGAAAGGTGACACGACTGCTGCCAAAGATAATATTCTTTTCTCGCCCATGTTTTTTTGTTTTTGCATAGTCAAATGGATGATATGATACAGAGGAGGAAATGAATGTCGCAAGTAAGCAATATAGTTCCAGCAGTGGAACATACCTATGCTCAATGCAAGGAGGTTCATGAAGGAGATTGACACTCGAGGGAATGTTTCCTCTTGGGTATAGGGTGTCAATATACAAAGGATACACACAAGGCTCTGCTTGGTTGATTATGCAAACTGCTAAGGTGAAAGGCTTATAACACAAAAGCGAGAATTGACAATAGGCTCAATACTACAAGCAAGAGAATGAGAAGCAAATACAAATTAACACCAAAAAATATCCTTTTTCATAATCTTAGTCTACTTGGTTTGAAAAAGGGATAAACTGGCACCAAATAGACATCCTCTCAAATACAATTTACGAGTGTGAAAGAGACAAGTTCACTCGACAATATTTTCTCTTTTTGAGAGAGTCAAAAAGAGATTAAATTAGACTCGTAGGGAGTCCTCTAGGTATAGGTTAGCATGTTTATGAGTAATAAATGAGGTTCAAACATAAAGTCATGTATTAGCTATAAGGGACTTCCGGTCCTATGGAAAAAAATCTCAGCATGGGCACCGAATGAATCAGGGGATCTAACTAGGGTACCCATATTTGGTAAGTCTCTACCATTCGATAACGACACTTCTAGTTGCATATAGAAGGTTCTATGTTTCTATGAAATGGGTTCATACCTAAGGCATATGAGTTGTATTCATAGGACGATGCAAGTGTGCATGATGGATTGGATACCTATCCTATATGTTGGGTAATGAAAATACCTATCCAAAGTTACGAATGGGCGACATGGTGATGAAAACCACAAGAATCATTGGATAAAACCACCAAAACCAACTCCATCCACTGTCGTATTAGTCCATTAGGACAAAATATTGTATGAAACTATGTAAAGTGGGTCAAAATTTTCTATAAATAGTAAAAAAAACCAATTTTACTATACCATTTGTATTTTTTACCCAAATAGTGGATTCTGGACCAAATTGCCTCTGAATTTCAACTGTTGATTATGGGATCTACGAGCGATGGAATCAACAACTATCTAGATTAGGTAATTCATCTTGCTCTCCTATTTCTTTTTAGTGGATTAAAATTTGTAATTAGGCCTCATTTTTTAAGTTATTTAAGGCGCAACTTGGAAACTTAGAAGTATGTGGGCTACAAATTATAGGGTCACGTATACGCATACCTATATGCAACTATTTGAAAAATAGCCAATGTATAAGAATACCTATACATGATTGTGTACACTAGGCAAGATACGGATATATAAAATATGCAGTCTGAGAACTGAATGCTAGAAATATGAGGAATAGCGATTAAAATATCCGACTATAAATCTTCACAATACTTAGAATGATATGCAATGTAGCGGAAAATAGCACTTGAGCAGAATAGCATTTGATTGGAGATGGCCGTGTGTGAGCCTCTTGGGGGGCAGCCTCAGTCGAACTGGCCTTCTGTTACAATAATATCCAAACTAGGGTTCTCATACCCTCTACTCCTATTTATACTAAAAGAAGCATCTACAGGGGAAGATCCTTCTAGAAATGAAATCTTATATTAGGTCTTATTACATCATATATTCTAATGAAGGAGTCTTATTAATATTATTGCTATTACATCGAATGCATTGATCTACCCTATGTGGGTTAGGACCATAACATGTCGCCCTTAAAAACGACCTTGTCTCAGGCTTGAAGATGAAGCTAGCTATGTAGAATAGTATTTGGTTCCCAAGTGGAATCTGCAACACGAGTCATATCTGTATCGAGGCACTTCCCTTGATGGATTTACATTTGTAGCGGCCTTGCTCCCTCTGGTCCAGCCTTAGGATTTGTAGCCAAATGGTCCGCTAACCACCCTCTGGAAGGAGTTGGTTTGAAGTTATTTAGTTCCAATCCACCTTCTTCAAGCGAGGAGACATGAAGAAAAAAGCGGGATGCTTAACTGATGGCCCGAGCTAACTGATATACAACTTGTCCCACGCTTCTAAAGCGTGTAAGGGCCATAAAATTTGGGTGCTAACCGTGACTACTGACCTTGAGAAGTTTGCTTATATGGTTTATTATGAACACACGATCTCCTTCTACAAATTGCCGTTCAGAGAGCTGACCATGGTGACTTTGCTTCACATTCGGTTCAGGCCATGACCGGTTCTGCAGGAGTTACTAAGGATATACACTTTCCCGGTTGTAGGTGATTGGACCTTGAGGTACGGTAAGTAGGAGAGAAGCTGATGGTGTCTGTCCCTTCCTAGCTTGCTAAAAGGAGAGTCATGCTAGTGATGGTACATTATGGTATATGTGTTGTACCACCACATTAAGCCCGAGGGGTAACCATTGAGCCTGGTGATTTTTTAGATGCAAAAACACCTGAGATAAGTTTCCAAACACTTGTTGTGACTTGGGTTGACCATCACATGCAGGGATGATAAAGGCATTTTGAAGGATGCAATTGTGTGTGCCTTGTAGCTTAATAGTTCTTACCAAAAATTGCTTGTAAGTTGGGTCTCGATCAGAAACATTAGATTTTGTACCATGGAAAGCAGGGCGATCCATCAAAATTTGGGCCACCCAGTAGATCACAGGTAAATGGAGAGAGCCTGAAATGGGCATACTTGGAGGGGCGGTCGACCACCACCATTATGACTGGTTTATTCCACGATTTGGGTAAGCCACACTGTAATAAAATCCATAGATACCATCCTTCCCAAAATATGGAGGTGGAAGAGAAGTTGGAGTGTTACTGGAGATTTCTTGTTTTCTCCCTTGTTTAGCGTTGGCATACCTCATTCGACCACAAAGCCGGATGTCCTATTTCTTACAGGCAAATGGGTGGTGATATGGATGTATGTTTGGGGGAAGGCTTGAGGAGGTTAAGGGGAATGGAATGATCATGAACCTTAGCGGAAGGGGAGTCTTGGGGAGTGGAGAAGGCCCCATTTGATGTTTAGACAGATGGCTTGGGGTCTTGGGGCACGGGTGGGATCTCGGTGGCTTGAATGGCATGGAGTTGGGCTGCATTTGAATGGCGCTTTTGAGCCTTCTCCATGCGATGAGCCCGGTGATTTTAGGGAGAGCCCCGGTGATGCCTTGAAATTTATGTTTGTAGCTACCTTGGTCCAAATTGCATGGTTAAGTTTGAAAATCCATGAGAATGGAGCCCCAGAGTCTGAGCCATTCGACACCAACCTCAAAATGTCACAACCTCCCATGTCAATAGCAAACATATGAGATTTGAGGTTGCATTACTGTTGGAGGCGCACATTTTCACGGTGCCCTCCACATTTCATAGAGCCCATTTGGCAATCATGATTTGGAAATTATGCCAATATGGACCTGTGAGTGGGTTTCTTGGGTGATAAACGATGAATAAAGTTGTGGGTCTTGCCACTATCAACCAAGATGATGACTTTTCGGTGCCAGTATAGGTGCTTGAGAGTTTGTGGGAAGAAATGGGGTGAGAGCATTGGGGAAATGATGGGTTCTTCTTGGTTGATAGTGGAAGGAGGGTTTATTGAAGTCTGAGGGTGATTAGAACGGAAGTGTCATCATCGTCTTCTTGAATATCCTCGGAGATGTAGCCATAAGAGCTTTTGTTCCTTACATTTGTAGCTGGGAAATATTTGTCATCCACAGTTATAACAAAGACCTTTGAGTTGTCGTTGACCATTTCAACATGGGTTAATTTTTGGATTTTTAAGGAGGCGGAGGAGGTAGTGGGGTTTCTTGGTTTAGGTATTTGGAAAAGGAGGAAACTACGGTTTTGAGAGGAAACAATTTGTTATTACTTCTTTGGCTTTTGGTAGCCTCCACCCAAAATTAAATTAGGTAGAACCAGCAGAACATGGAGCCCCTAATCTCTCAGGCCAGCGATAAAAGCACTCGAGACATCAGTCCGTACCCTCATCACGAAAATAAGCAGCTCAAATGCAACTATAAGAGTCTTAGGTGTCTGGTTGCTTCAATTTTGTCAAGCGGCCTAAATGGTTAGTGTGTCAGAGTCATCAAATGGATTTCATGGTGGTAACAAATTGGGTCCAAACAATATATCCTTGACGAGGAGCTTTCTCCATTGCCACCATTGCAGTACGTTCTTGATCAAGATGGAGAACATATCACCAGAAGTTTGGCCAAAGTCATCTGTAATGTTGTAGAGAGGAAAATAATCATTTCCAGTACAGTGACCCAACCGGTGGGAGTGAGCCATCAAATTAGTTATCCCTTGTGAGTATGTCCAACTGAAAGTGATGTGGTTGAAAGGGAAGAAGTTTCACCTTAGGTCTTTTTATGTGTATCAGGAAAAGAGTCATCGAGAGGGAATTTGAGTTTGGTGTAGAGTGCTACAACTACAGATTCAATTTCATTTTCCGCCACGCCATTCTGAGATTTGCCACATTATCTGGATGGATGATGCATTCATGGAGGCATCCATGAGGAGCCAATGTGATTGAGATTTTGCACTTCTTGTTGGGTCTAAGTAAACCATGTTACTTGAGTGTTGAAGCGAGATTCTAGTTCTTGACTACGGGTATGTGCCATCAGGATGGGTGAACTAAAAAGGGAAAGGGCAGGGTCAGAAATTTTTTGTAGAAAAATGATATGGGGAAAGTGATGAGAATGAAGAGATGAATCTAACGGAATGAAAGTCTCAAATAATGGTAAAATGGGTGGTAGAAAGGGTGTGGGGGTCAATTTTTTGCATAAAAATGATATGGAGGAGAGTGACGAGGGCGAAGAGATGAGACTAATGGAATGGAGTCTCAAATAATGAATTGAAAAATTCCCTATATATATATATATATTTTTTTTTTATTTTTCACAATTTGCGGGTTATACCTTAGTGCGAAAAATGCTTTGCTGATTACTAAAATCCCAAATTTCGAACAGAGTATTCACTTAACTAGAATCTGATCACGGGTTAATGAATCTCATGGTTTAATTTGTTTGCCTAGCATTTATGTTCCCCAAGGGTTAAGGATTCAAGGGTTCTGAGATAAGGGTTTCTGTGCTATAGCTCTCGATATACGTGAGGGGTCCAACAACAGTAATCAAACTAAGATCTCATGGCACTACCTAAGGAGGATACACCATACCCTCAGCCGTACTACCCGACTACCTAGGTGCTAGAGAGTATCTTCCAGAGTGTTGTTCCCGGTGAAACTATAACAGTCAGGCAGCCGAACGGTTTATCTAAAGAGGGATTCAAAAAAATCTAGGCCGATCCATAATCAAGTGTTGTATGTTGCACTACCACTCGAAGGGTTACCAATGGGAGTTACAAGGGTGGCCAACAAGCGTCGCTTAAGAACCACTTGTATTTCTAGTGTGTATGAATCCCTGTTAGCGGGTTTATGCGGCGTAGCGAAAATGGAATCGTGGCCAAAGGCAGAATACGTCTACCACGAAAAGAAATACCCACAATTTACGCCCAGGAAAGTGCTTTCTGATACCACTTGCAAGATACAGGATATACTCCATTATAAGTCTGAGAGCGAAATCTTAGAATTAGGAATAGGTAAAATATCGGTATAATCTTCACAATGCAATGATATCACGAAATAGCAATGATAGCACTTGAGCGAAATAGCACTTTGATTGGGATACTTAATGTTCTGAGGGCCTCTTAGAGGGCAACCTCAGTGAGCAATGCTGTTACAATAATATCAATTTGGGGTTCTCGTACCTACACTCTCCCTATTTATACTAAAAGAGCGCATCTAGAGGAAGATCCTTCTAAATGAGCTTAATGGGTCTTCTTACATCCGCCCTGTTCTATTTTATTGAAAGGTCTTATTAATATTGACCTTTATTACATCAGAATACATTGATCTACCTATATGCGAGGTTGGGACCTTAACAATAGCTCATGTACATGTCTGTGGATAAGTTTTTTTAATATTAGGTCTTCTTACATCCGCCTTATTCTATTTTATTGAAAGGTCTTATTAATATTGACCTTTATTACATCCGAATACATTGATCTACCTATGTGCAGGTTAGGACCTTAACAATAGCTCATGTACATGTCTGTGGATAAGGTTTTTTAAATGTTGCTAACTCAAAAATGGTTTGAATCTTGCAAGATGGTGCTAGAGTGGAGAGAAAGAGAGCATGAAGAGGTGGATGCTGAAGTGGAGAGACATCCAGGGTCACAAATGGCCTTAAAAAGATTTGGAATATACAAGTTTTGGGCTCTCAAAGGTATGAGGGCTCAAGTGAGACTGCTTCAGCTGCTTGTGAACTACTAGGATCTGGATACTGAGACCTTCAACCTTGATGGAAAACCATTAAGTATTGAAGTTGAGGACATCTACTTATTGATGGGATTGTCATGTCAGGTTGAGGTGGTCAACCTCAAAGATCGGGGATATGGGAGTGGCATAAACATAGAGAATTACATAGCCACTCATTGCATTGTAGGGAATGAGAAGGTAGGGAGCCAACTCCCAATTAGAACAACCAATAATATGAGTCTCAAGATTGTTGTCCTAGTGTTGACATGGATCATGGGGTCAACCTCTTTTCACCAGGAATCAAGGACACTTATGTTCTATTCAGTGGAGTTCTTGTGACCCACAGTTTATGAATGGTGCACCTCACTACTGGCCAATATGAAGAGCCAACTAACAAAATACAAACTGGGTAGAAAGAGGAACTTTGTGTTCATGTCTATCCTTTGTAGTTTTCTCTTCGAGTGGGTTCTAGTTTTGGGCCCTAGATTTGATATTTTTCTGCATGGACCTTGCAAGGTGATGAGGTGACAGGGTGGTGGTAGGGTGCCCACACCCTACAACGATGATTTTTTCTTCTGGTAGAGCTGGAAGATGATGACGCTAGAGGACTATCCTTATGCAGGTATTGACTTCAAAGAGGATTCAGACATTCCCTTACACCCAGGTTTCTCCTATGGAGACATAGGTATGTCAAAGTTTTTTGAATATTTCATTTTTTTGTATTTTTGTATAAGAAAAAAAAATTATTTTTGGATGATTTCAAGTACTAACTAAACATGTATGTGACACAAACCTAGGTCCACGAAGGTTGGATAGGCTTCCATGACATCGACAGAGGCACTGAGGAGATGAGGTAGTGGGAGGGGATGCAGATAGAATGCTTCAAAATGTGCAGGAAACCTATCTCATTTGATGCAGAGGATTCCCATGGTTCAGGTGGAGGATCTGTTGGAAGCTATGCAACAATAGGTGGTAGGTGTGCCCCGTGCTTGGGTATGATTATTTTGGTGTCTCGAAAATGATATAGTCTTCTATGATGATACTCATCTGATGATGCTCATATGATGCCGCAGGCGTAGATGTTGTGACTATTGTATGATTAGCTGTATATGTATTTTGAGGGTGTCAACCCCAATTATGTACTATAACATCATATTGTTTGGAGAGATGAAATATATACATGCATACATACATATATATATATATATGTGTGTGTGTGTGTGTGTGTGTGTGTGTATAACATTGATCTTTGGATTTACTTATGTTACAATGTGTACATTGATCACAATGTTTTCTTTTCTTTAGTTATGTGACAAATGCCAATCTAAAACAAAATTAGCATATGGATCAAATACATAATTAGAACTTCTAGGTATGTGATGATAAGTAATAAAATAAAATTGTCGTTCCAAAAGTCGTACCCATAAGAATCGTCGGAGTAGAGTAGGGTCACGCATAGGGTAACTATCGTTCAACTGACATACTACTAACTAGGAGTCCAGGCAAACTTCTAGCGAGTGAATACCATGGGAAATGGCATCGCACAAAATTTCTATAACAACACTATATTTGGCCACATTATTCATGGATGGCCCTAGGAAAACGCCACCTGAAGACACCAGTATACCCTTGGGTGAGTAAACAACCCAAGTGATGGAAGCCAAGTTCCATGTATAATCACTGGCCCATATGTGAATCCTAAGTAGACCAAAGACTCTGTTGACATCTGCTAACCAAGGGAAAACTTGATATGCAAGATGATGATAAAAATAAAGGAAAAATATATATACACTAAAATACATTAGTATACAAAGCGTTACGCCCAAAATTGGGGCTCAATCGTAATATATTTTCAACTAGGACCCATTCCTGGGCTCAACCAACATGTTCCCTTCATAATATTCTAATTCATAGGCTCCTTTTCCTAAGACACATCGCATGATATAGGGACCGTGCCACATGGGTTTGAACTTGCCTTCCCCCAATGGTTCTTTGGCTTGATCATATAGAAGGACAAATTCACCCTCAGCGTACTGACGAGGACAGATATACTTATTGTATTGGACCTTGACATGTCTTTTATTCGCTTTGACAATCGTGGAGATGTCTCGACACTGCTGATCTAGACTCTCTAGGTGTACGAGGAATCGTTCGAGATCGAAAGTGTCAGGTAGGAGCGCAAATGCCAATATAAGAGAAGGGATTTCACATTTAATAGGTAAGATTGACTCCACACCATGTACTAACTAGAAAGGAGAAAAAATGATGGAAGTATTGACTGGGGTTTGGTATGCCCAAAGTGTTGGATAAATCATGATATGCCAGTTAGATTTGATTTGTCTGATAGTTTTCTGCAAAATGGTCTTGAGAGACTTGTTCACGAGCTCTACTTGTCCATTTTCCTGGGGGTATTAAGGGGGACAATGACCATGCCTAAACTCTAATTTTGATGCTAGTTCTTTCATCATTTCATTTTGAAAGTGACTTCCATAATCAGTGACAATCTCACTCAGGATTCCAAACCTGGCTATAATTTGGTTGAATACGAAGAAGGAAATAGTATTACCATTAGATTTAATTGTAGGCATGGCCTTGGCCCACTTATTAAAGTAGTCTACGACCACAATAATTTGTTGATTCCCCCCAACTGAAGTTGGGTTGCAATCTACAAAGTCCAACCCCCACTTGGTTAAGGGATCACTGGTAACGACTAGATGGAGAGGTTCTGGATACGATCGTATTTTTTGAGTGAACACCTAGCAGGGGTGACACTTCTTAACCACTTTGATGCACTCTTTAAAAATAGACGACCAAAATAACCGGCTCACAAAATTGTTTGGGTTGTCATAAGCCTGGATCAATGACCACCACAAGCCCCACTGTGGTATTTGTTTAGAAGAGAATAAATTTCTTCATGATTCAAACAATGATGGAGGATATTGTCTACTCCTCAGCGATAAAGAGTGTCACCGATGATAAGTAATTCTTATCTTGGTATCATATATTCCGGTCATCTCACGAGAGATGTTGAGGGAACTTCAAATTTTGAAGATAGAGAAAAATATATTTATACCAGGGGTCCGATGATGAGACAAGGAAAATGTGTTCATTCGCAAATGAATCAACATGAATAACATCCTAGTCTAATCAAGGGAAGTCGGATATTAACTTTAAAAAAAATAGTGATTTTTTGGATTTTGTAGAAGTGAAATTGAGATTGAAGTCTTGTAGAATGAAAATATATTTATTGTACTTTCCCCCTATGATATGCCTCGTAAGTACATATTGAAATGGATTGGCATCGACAACCACAATAGTTTTTCAAAGCAATATATAGTGTTGTAATCATTGGATTGTATGGACGACAACCAAAGATATCTTTTCAACATGAGAAAACTTGAGTTTAGGGATGACTAAGTTTCAACTAAGATAATAAATGACATGTTCACGTAGCTCGACATCCTCCTGAACCAACACCATACGAATCGTCTCTTCATACGCGATGACATAAATCAATTAATCTCTACCATAGTATGGAGACTTCAGTAAAGGCGTCGATACCAAGACTTTCTTCAAAGCATCAAAGGATTCCTAGGCTTGCTCATTCCAGATAAAAGGAGTGTCCTTATTCAAGATATGCATGAAACTCTTATTAATATTTGAATTGTTCATTATAAACCACCGTAAAAAGTTATCTTTCCCCTGTAAACCTTGAAGTTGATGAATAGTGCATGGGGAGGAAATTGAAGTATTTCCTCAACCTTTAACAAATCTACCATGATCCCATTCCTAGAGACTAAAATTCCTAGAATTCAACCTAACCTAACATAAAATATGCATTTATGAGGGTTCAAACAGATGCGATAATGGTGACATCTTTCAAAAACCATTCGAAGTTGTTTAGGGTGATCTACTCTCTTACAGGAGTGAGAAGAAAGATCGTCGAGATAGGTTTCGAATATGTGCTTGAGATCATGAAATGCAAAGGTCATAGCACGCTGGAAGGTTGCTCCGACATTCTTAAGGCCAAAAGGCATATTCTGGTATGTGAAAGTACCCCAAGGGAAAATAAATTCCATCTTATGTTGGTCCTCGGGTTTAATCTAAATTTGGTTATACCCTAAAAATCCATCCATGAAAGAAAAAACTTCAATTCCCACATATTCATCAAGAATCTGATCGATGAAGGGTTTCAAGAAGTTTTCTTTAGGAGAGGATTTATTTAGGTCACGAAAATCCATGCATACATGGATGGTCCCTTTATTTTTATTCACAACAACGATATTGGATACCCATTCTGTTGAAAAGTCAACAAGAAACATGTGTCTAATTTACTTTTCCCTTAAATAAATTGGACAATAAATATTAATCTATTATTTCATTCATAACTGAGTGAGCTGGATTTGTAACAGAATTATAAGTGTAGTTAAGTGAGTTAATATCAGTTGTACTAGTTGTAACTAAACTTGCACTAGTGAGAGTTCAGTCAATCAGTGAACTCACATGCAACTGAAGATTCACCACGGTTAACTACATGCATGTCAAATATAGTGGAGACCCAGTTGAGATAACAGGTGAAAGGGACAGTTTGGCTATCAGTTGTGATTTGATCACACATGCAGTGAATATGCTTATGAGCATGTGAAAACTAGGCAATTGTAAATCAATTGTGAGAATTCTAATTGAAAGGATTTGTGTAGAGGAGGCAAGTTGTCTGGAAACAGGAATTGGCACATGTATTTGTTGATTTGTGTATTAAAGTGTGAGATGATCATATTATACTGAGAGCTCTTGGATTAGATTTTTGTATGAGATTGTTTCATGATTCATGATATACATAATATATGATAGTAGGGTTTTTAGCTTTACGCTTTCTCGGTAAAACTTCAGTGTTATGTGTTCTTGATATTTCACTTTGTGATTGTGGTTGTGATCGTGGTTTAATTTTTTGCAAGAATAATAGTAGAAGCGATTATGTATTTAATAGTGGTGTATAATTGTCAGATCAGGAGAATCGTAGGAAATAATTAATTTGTATTGAAATTTCTACACATTCAGTCAAGGGAATCAAGTAGATAAAGACAACATTAAGCCGTTATTCTACCTCTTCCTTTATAGTAGGGGCCTTCCTAGGATTGACAAATCTAAGTCATTGCCAAATAGGTTTGGCATCTGGGTAGGTTTTAATCTCATGTTCGACAATTCAAGGGTCGATTCCTAGAATCTATTCATACGACCAAGTGAATACATCGCATAACTCTTTGAAGAGCTTGGTGTAGATTAGAATTTCTTCCAGTGAACAATCCGCACCGATGTATACATTTTCAACCTTCCCAGGAATACGAAAGATATCAATCATGACGGTAGGAGAGATACTCTCCATGTTTCCTTCGACATAAATGTTGTGTGTATCAAGTGGAACTATTGTGTGACTGACTATCACACTCAAGGTAGATCTAAAAGCATCTTGGTCGATTCTAGCAAGATCTGGGAGAAAACAAGAGAGATGATGCATATCGTCCCATGGTCTGTCAGAACCATTCACGGCCTCTATTATTTCTTCATCCAAGGGTAAATTCTCATCAAGGTAGTCACATGATAAAGAATATGAAGTGGCCTACACAAACTTTAGAACAAGATCCTCATTCGTCTGTGAGGTAACTGGATCCGGATTGAAGGAAGAGTTAATAAAAACCTGATACGCTATATATTATACCAATAGTGGCATGGTCATTCCATAATGTGACTAATATTCCCAAGACGTAGTCGATGAAGGTAGGGTCCAAGGATCATTAAAATAAGAAGTGCGGAAAGGAATGAACCTCTCTGACGAAGCAGACCTACTAGACATGGCGTATATATGATGAACCAATGCCATGAAGTCGAAGGTACCCATAAGGGATGAATACATTCTAACATTGATATTCCTAGTTACCAACTTAGACTTGTCGGTAATGGGGATCAAAGGTCCAATAGATTCATTGGGGCTAGCGTATGCAAAGGACAACTAGTCGATCGCATGATCTTCCCATCATGAGGAAAGAAAAGAGTGCAGAATGCAGACGTTATGCTTGCAGTCATAGCATAAGTCCAATTTCATCCTAGTAACAAGTTATAGTTGAGGGGTGCATCAACCACCTCGACATTCACCTCAACCATCTTCCCACATAACTAGACCGGAAAGGTAGGAATAATGTTGCAAGGGCAGAAGGAACAACCGTCAAAATCAGTCAACATGGTTGGAGACTAAAAAAGGGTCAGAGAGGCAAGGTATTTCCAACAGACCAGGGACATCACTCATGTTTCAGCGCCTTCATCAACAACAGTATCTTTGATGGTATACTTTGAGTAACCCATGTGGATTTGGAATTCCACATGGTAAAGAAAGTGAGGCTTCACATATTTAATTTCAAACTTGATAACTTTAGAGCCACAAGGATCTAGAGCTCCTAATGTATATAGAAAGGCATTCCTCTATGAATTACATGTCTGGAGTACCTCGAGAGTCAAAATTGCGCAAGGGTTTTACCCAGATACTCAACAATAGAGTAATTTTTGGTGGCTCTAGCATTAGGATGGTGGGTAGAGAGATTGATTACTCCTTTCAGAAGACAAAGCAAGGGCTTTGGATTTTTTATCTGTAAGGGTGTCTCTAGAGGAGGGGGAGACTCTAGACCAAGTACAGTCTGTTGAGAACTATAATGGTGAGACCAAGTGGCTACATTAACCTTAGATTTAACCATATTGATGCATAAATGGTCACCGTCTTGCATCGGTGGGTTTTGACTCCCACTCACTGCACTTCTGGAATTCGAGGACTTTGAGGCCATGTGTTGATTATGTGGAAAAGGATTAGTCAACACAATAGGATGTAGAGATAAAATCCTAGCAGCTTCCGAAATTTTGGGGCATAAATGGGTAAGGTGGTCATCTGTACAAAGATTGCAGGGAAACTTTAACTTCCTCCTTTCTTTCTTTCCCTCACTAGCATTATTATTCAACTTATCATTATTACCATTGTCCTTGGGTTTATTATTATTCTTCCCACCCCTATGATTATTACTACGTCCTTTCTTATTATTCCCTCTTGGTTCCTAGTTACCATTCGGGTTTGTCGATGATTGCACAGAATGTACATCCACCGAATGAGTGGGAGTGGAGGACACAGACAAAGCTGGACCTCCTACAAACTGGTTTTGAGACAACTCTTTCAAATGGCTAATCACCGAGTCTGCATATTTCACATTGGAGGAGCCTACAATTCCATCGGCATGAGGCCTGGGATTTTGTCTAGGGTCATATTTTGACCTCGGTGCATCTAGAAGAATATCATATAACATACCAAACTAAGAATATATAAGATCTAATTGTTGGGCTTTAAAAATCGCTTCTTCCTCAAATGTAGTCCTGAATGTAGAAACATCCTTCGAAATATAAGGAAATAGAGACTTGAGGAACCACTCTAGCAGGAATTCTGGGGGTATGCAGGTCTTGATCAACCTCTTTCTTATACACCACTTGGATGTGATCCGAGATATGAGTGGTTGTGTCCTAACGTAAGGTCGATATAAGTTCTAATCAAACATCATAATGAACCGACAATTGGAAGTGGTTGAGGAAGAATAAGACCATCTGATTAAAGGTTTCGTATGTCCCCCTAGGTAGCTCGATATACCATTTCGCAGTGACCCCCATGAGGGTGCGTTGAAACAATATTAACCTAATAGAATCATTGTTAAGGTAATTCCAAGAGCACCAAAGGTGAAACGTAGTGACTTGATCACCAGGATCATCACCATTCTTACCTTTAAATTTTGGAATATCCAAAGAAAGCTTGGTGGGGATGGAGGGCCATCTCGGATCATGACACACAGGATCATTCATTAACTTAGACAAGTATGGTAGATTGAGTGTGGCCAAAAAAGGGAGACAGGGTTGCGAAATCTAGCCCCAATATCCTTGGAAAGATTGTTGTTGGGGAATCCCAACCCATCAAGGGTTATGTTATGCACCATGGCCCTATCCAAGATTGCAATAACCTCCTTCAAACTGATTCATGAGGGGTTGGTTGGGCAACATTTTAGTATGAATGTTCTGATAAGGGTTGTAAAAACTACGCCCAGCTGGAGTGGCTCTAGGTTGGGGGTTTCCCATGGTATGAAACTGACCTCCTTCGAGTGTGAATCCGAAGGATAAATGTGGATTCATCATGAAAAACATATTGGTTGGAATCGGTACAGAGGAGGTGGGTGTAAAGGATAGAACATAAGCAGT
The DNA here is from genome assembly GCA_010110895.2 of Picea sitchensis. NCBI lineage: Eukaryota > Viridiplantae > Streptophyta > Pinopsida > Pinales > Pinaceae > Picea > Picea sitchensis. The sequence goes on from SNQJ01S0040263.1 coordinate 30,508, forward strand.
ATATTTTCCGCCAGGTTGGTTACTCCATCCAAAATCATTAGGATTAGGATTAGACCTGGGGTTAATAGGAGTAAATCCTCCAATTGTAGGAGTCATTTGTGGGACATGGGTACCAACAAACAAGAATGGAGTATGTGGAGGAGGCGTTCGCCCAAGTTAAATACTAGTATTCAGAATAGACCATGGGATGGAGGATGAAAATTGCGATGTGAAATTTGACATACCATAAGAAAAATGGCTAGAGGCCATAGGGATAGATTGAACATTATAGCTCGACGAGTGACAAAGGGACCCGAAAGGGTTCTTGGCTATAGGCTGAGTATTCACTATAGGACATACATGGGTGATGATAGGCACCTCTGGCACTACAACCATTGTGGTTGAAGGTGTTGAAGGGGTACTGTTAACTATAGTAGGTATGGGAGTTGAAGGACTCCCATTATCATTCTAAATCGACTCAGTATGCATCCTTATGTGATCACAAGTATGGTAAGTGGAGGTGTGTGTACCACATTTGATAAATTTACTCCTTTTAGAAGGCAAAGACTGAAAATGCGGTGGTAACTGTCACAAGCAACAAGGCATATGGGGAAGCTAGTTTGGCTCCACGATGACTCAAGAATCGAGATATAAAAAAACAATCCTAAGGCCAACTAGTAATCAAAGAGCACACCAAAATAAAATAAACAAAAGGCCAATATGCATACAAATAGGATAAAGTGTTTGAAAGGGGCCTCCCTCCCTAAAGTAGGAATGCCTCTCCTAAGAGGGGCCTAAGACTCCCTGCTAAATATCAGAGGTATCATAATCAATTATAAGGGCCCTCATGCAATTAATAGCCAATCAGTCAGATACCCCCACAGAGGTAATCCTACATAGAGGTTGTGTGTTGTCCGACCCTTATCTGACCCAAGGTACCTGCAAAATAACCCCTTCAAGTAACCTATATGGTACCTATGTTAAGAAACTAAACAACCACGATATGAACAATGCGTAGGAGAACAGTCGTAATTTAGGTCTACCATATGAGTAGGGTCAAAAAATATGGAAACCTAGAAAGCACCGCCTCTCATAGAGGTAAATGTACTAGAAATATCCCCATATAAGAATAAATCCTCAGAAATATATCTGATACTAAAAAGGTATTAGGGGGATATCCCCTCAACCAACCTCAAATGACCTCGTGCTTAACTCCAGTGTAAGCGGAGCCTCCTAACATCACCAATTATACAATGGATTTAACCACTCCCTTAGTCACACACATATGTTGATTTAATATCCTTGGAGAAGTTTACTCACAAAATCATATTCCAAGGCTCTAAATCGTAAGCTAGTTTGTGCACCCTAGAAAATAAAATCATTTCTAATCAATTTTAAATTATCAACGTTGCTTTTAGTGGACTTGTTTACTCAAAAAAGGTGTGGTCGTGAAACTAATGATGTTATGAATCGACAAGTAAAATAAATGAATATGAATAAAATGCAAAGTCCTAAATTCAATTCCCAATAAATGATAAGCTTTTCAAAATGCAATTTTCAATTTAGTTATGCAATTCCAGATAAGATGAAATCTTTCTATACATGTACTAAGATCAATGACAATAAACCAAAGATCAAATTCCAACAATGCAAAATGCCTAATATTTTTGTATTTTCAATATAAAATAATGAAAATGCAAGGATTGAACAACATCTTGATTTAAAAATTCTACTATATGTAAACAAAGAAAAACCAAGTAGTATATCAAGAAGTAAACACCCAACCCAATATGCAAGGAAAATCAAATGAAAAGGATGATGAGAAAGGCACCACCCGTAAATTCAACCAAAGAAAGGTTTCCTATCATTCCACATACACTTAACAGTCATAACATAAACCTAAGAAGACTCAACAACCATCAAAACTTACCCATCAAACATAAAACCTAGAAACCAAGAAGAAAAGGATGATGTATGCAATTGTTCAAGAGAAAGACGTGTGTATACGCATCTTGCAGAAGGAAAACACACATATGTATGTGACTGTTAGGTAAAAACCCATGTATATTTGTTAAAACATAGTGAGGCTAAGGAGAAGGCTAAGAAACTCAGACTCAGAATGAACATAGGATGTCAGGCCATCAGACGACAATAAACTCAATATAAACGAGAGAAATCAAAGGAGAAAAACACTCCAAACCACAAAAAGAAGATTCTACCCCTAGTATGGTCGCCAATTTTGTTACAAGGAAAATATCTCTATGGATAGGGGTAAACCAAAACAGAAAGAAATGTCTATAGAAATAAACTCTAATATCGGGTATCCTCTATAAGAAAATATGATAACGAGACATGATAAAGAGCCTACCTCATCCATACGTTCGATGAAGTCCACCGTTGAGCACTTGACTCAAAGAAATACACCTGCAAATTGTCCTCAACAAGAAAGAAATTCAATCATATGGTGATAATATATAATGTTGGCACATTCAATAGCATAATCCATCAACATTCATAACAAATATTCCCATGGAATAACAATTCAAAAATTTTCAAGATATTAATTGGATGAGAAAATAGTATTTCTATTAAAATGTATTCAACAAAAGTGAATGAATTACAAGCTTCCATGTCGGCATGGTTCAGAACCAAGAAACCAAATCCCTTCCAGCTGGGCCTCCACGACTTCAATCCTCCACCAAAGGAAATCTCATATAAGAGAGACAATGAGGTTCTCAATCATGTAGGGAAGAGATTGGGGGCTGAACAATGTGTTCATACTTAAAAGAATAAAGGGATTCATACTCAATATGAAGTGAATAATTTCTCTAGAGTAACTTAGCTCTCAAATTTGAATTCTTCTCCCCTTTTCCATACCTCGGGTTTGGCCCATTTATAGCCTTCAAGTGGAACTGAAAGGTCGATTCGGAATGTTTCCAATATATGGAAGGTCAAGGATCATGGATCTCATGACGTGACATGGAAACCTAACACCATTTTTAAATTTTGGGCACAAAACCTTATGTACGTAGGTTGTAGTGGTGAAACCTGTGTATACACATGTTGTATAATAGTTATGGAATGTATATGTGGAAAAATATTGTTTTTATCTTTAGGATTTGCAAAAAGGGACTTCAAGTTTGCATAGGGAAATGGAAGAAGGTCTTCTGATGAAATTTGCATAGGGCGAGGAAACTATTTCTATAAAAATTGGCCATGTTGGGGGAGTGCTACCCCATACATCAATTCCCCCTTTACCTTATTTAGGGAGCGCTGATATAGGATCTACGCTCTATATCTAACTATAGGGGAGCATTGATTTTGGTTAGAGGCAAATTTGGAGAATCCTGACTCTTTATGAAGGTGTTCTCTTGGAAATGAGGTTGGTTTGGATAGAATGATATCTTATGGCACTATCCTATGATCAAATCCTAACCTAAAGTAGTCATATCCTCAACTAATACCCAAATCTACTCATGGTGGTTGAGCCTCCCAAGCCTATAAACATAGGCCTTTCCAAGGTGAAAAAGGGGATAGACAGATATATCAAACTTATGATCTTGGGATTCATGCAAGGGTTTAGATGAGGAGATATTGGAGGAGTGCTACATCATCATCCATTTTTGTAAGTATTCTCTTTGGGTTCTTATTTTAATATACTTGGCCTATTTCTTTCAAGCTTGTGTATGCTTCCATGTGCTTGTCTACTGATCCTTCAATCTTTGTAGATGAATTTGTTTTATCTAATCTTGTAGAGTAGGAGTTCTTTGTTTCTCTTTGTTGTCTATTGCATTGTAGGTATTAAGTTTTGCTAAGGAGTTTGGAGATCAAGCTCGGATTGGAAGCAGCGAGGACAAAATTTGAAACTAGGTGCATCACACCTTTTGTCCCTCTCTCTCTCTTTGATTAGTTAAACTAAATTCAAAGGGATGTTAATGTCCACTTGTGTTTTTTTGTCTTGGTATAGGAGTCAGTAATCCAAGGGAATGTTCACCTGTCCATAGGGGAATATTTACGTAACAAAAATTGGTGACTTCACTGGGGAAGGAAATTGAATTGCCTTTCCTTGGATTTTCTGGGATTTTTCCCACCTTCATATCTTATTTCATGTTTTTTTTTCTGATCTATTTCCCTTTCTCTCTTCTTCATTGAATATTTCACAGAGTCTTTGGAAATGTTTTTTGAGTTTTTAGCCTTTTTTATGAGTTTTTGGGAAGGGTAGCACTCCTCTACTGTGTATACCAGAGTGTTGATCTAGGATGAATGTTCCTCTGTAGTGTATACCAGAGAGCTGCAACACTCTACCCCTTTGGAAACATGAGACTTGATCTCCTTTTCTGGGTTTTTATGCCCCTTTATACTCACTTTTTATCAGTATGATCCTAAGGGGATTTTTCCTTAGAGACCTTTGAATACTCTTGACTTTGTTTTGCTAAGAGTTGGGAATTTATCACTCATTTATGTTTATCCTTTGATCTTTCAAAATTTCTCTTAGTTGTGGTCCCCTTGGGTTAACAGGATCCCTTGGTTATTTTTTCGTTTTACGTTTATCTGATCTTTGTCTCGTAAAAATTTCATATTGCTTGAATATTTAGGATTGTTCATCAACTAAGGTTTGCAAAGGTTGCTTGGTATTGAGCCTTCTTGTCTTCATTTGAAACATCTCACTTTTATGGATGATTAGGACTCTTATGACAACCTAGCTTGATTTACGTTTCTTATTTCTCTTCATTTGAGGATTTTCGTGAGTGTTTATCTTATTTATCTTTTGCATCTTTCAGTTATTTATTGAACGAGTTATCATACTTGTTTATTTTAGTTCTCGTTATCCTTTGAGTGCATTATTTGTTTGAAATATTTTTTCTTCGTGTATTTTGTATCTTCATCTAACTCTTTTGTCTTGATTAAAAGTAATGAAGCATTAAGGGATTTTCATTTGTTTTCTTTTAAAATCAAATAAAGAAGATAATTGTGTTCTTTATTTTGGGTAGTGTATTAGATTGCATTTAGAAAATTGAATTTGGGAATTGGGTGTTTTTGTTGAATAAAGTTGAACCTCTTCTCCATCCCGTATGTAAGATTCATTGAAGAAAAAGATTTTCATCTCATTATTTTACATTCTTTTGGAGTCGAGTCTAAAACATCATAAGTTTCAATTTCACACTCTTGAGTAAAAAAAAACCCTAAAATGAAGCGCTTATAAAATTAATAAAACAATTTGATATTATTTGGTACCAAAACTACAATATCTTAAAGTGTAGGGCTTTCGAATAGGTTGTGAGGATAAATTTCCAAAGGCATAAAAAAAATTAGAATCTTGTGTTAGGGAGCGATAAATTCAATTTTTTGTATAAGAATAGTTGGGATCCCCCTCTCACAGAGGGTTTAAACACAAGGTCACGTGAGGGAGAGAAATGGATATTTCCCCTTCGAAGCTTAACCCATGCAACAAAAATACTGTATATTGGGGGTTCTTCCTAAGAAACGACTATTTTCATTTGGTCTTAGAGCTTTGTGAATCCCAAATACATTTCGGGTTCTCAGTAGTATCCCGATCCACTTGTCTTTAGTTATCTTGAATAAATTCAGACTTGTTATCCTTCCCATACGCTCCTTCTTGATTGTCGACTATACTCGCCCAGAGGCTGGTTGCGAGTTGGTAACCTTAGTGGCCTACATCTATAGGGTTGATACACAAGGTGATGATGCAGGGGATTCTTCACCGTACTTGGGTCAGACATTGTTAAAACTCACTCGAGCTCCTTGGAGGGTACACCCATGGGTAAAACCGTGTGGAAACTTGCACCAAGGAATAAGTTTGTTAAGCAAGTCGCCAACATAACTGATCCACTCACTCTATCCTAACCCCTTCCTATATTTATCTTGCGATGTTGGATTTCATCACTAACTAGTGGTTTCATTGTGGGAAGGTTTGTTTGATTTTTTTCTTCTTAGATTTGTACCGTGTGTTTCTTTTTTTCCTTAGTGTACATTATGTCGAGTCAGTGTCAATGGAATCAATTACTGGGAGTACCAACAAAGGAACCCTTTTTACCAAGGAACCTTTCTCCTTTCCTTATTTCCAAAAAATTGGTCCTCTGTTCATTTCCACACTAAGTCTTCTAAGACTCACCATTGGGTTACTGGCTTGGTTGTTCCCCACTCTGGTGATTTTAACTTTTCTCAGTGATTTGAATGCATATAATGATTTGGATGTAAGAACACCACCAACAAATCAACCTCATGTTGACCTTTCGCCTTCTTCACCCGCCATGTCTCCTTCCCTTTGTCCTTCTTCACCTAATGAAATATCTAAAGCAAGTAGCCAGGTTGATAAGAATAAGAAGAAACATAATTGGAAATATAAGAATAATTAGAAAGAGATCAATCCTCCAACTGCATCAGGTAATTTTTTATCCGAGCAATCAACTACTATTAATTGTACTGGGAGTGTTGATAAATTCGACAAGTCTAAAATGAAGAATCTTGAACCCAAATTCCCTTGCAAGATTTGTAAGGGTGACCAATTTCCGAGGGATTTACCTGGTCTCCCCAAGGTCTTATAAATGTGTTCTTCCACTTCAATAGCCCCTGTTGAAAATGATAGTGACACCCCGTAACCTAGTGACGTTAAGGTTGGTAAGAAGAATAGAACTATCAAATTCATTATATGTTATGTGAAGGTGATCATTACTATCACATTTTCCATCGTATGGATGAGGATTCTTATATTTTGGAAAAGATTCAACTTATAACTAGTTATCATGATAATATCTCTCCCAAACTGTCATTAGTTGATGGACTGGTCAATCTGGTTCAATCCACGGTCAGTCTGGTTGATCAGGTGGTCAATATGGTTTCATCCTCAGTTGAACCACTAACCCAAGTAGTTGATCCAGTTCTATCATCGATCAACCCCACTCTTCATCTGAATAGTATCAAAGTGGTCAATATAGTTCCATCATTGATCGATCCCACTCCTTCCTTGAAGAGTGCAACCAAAGTGGTCAATCCAGTTCCATTAATCAATCCCACTCCTCCCTTGAAGAGTGCAACCAAAGTGGTTGATTTGATTCCATCATTGGTCGATCCCACTCCTTATTCAAAGATTGAGGATGTTGCTCAGGTCTACCTCATTAATATAAATTCACCTAGACAAGGGGGCACTCTGTCTGTCCCAATGGCACCCCCTTTAAGCAATCAGATGATTTATGTTAATTGGAATAATTTGAAAGAACCACATCTTCCTTCTTATGTTCCTTTCCAAATTACCGTGCAGGTTTGTGATAGGAATCTTCCTAACACTATAATAAATGAAGGTGCTTCTTTTAGCATATTATCCTCAAATTCTTAGTAAGATTTTGGTTCCCCACAGCTTGTGCCCATGATTCAGAGGACCTTTGACAGAAGATTTAGCCAACCTTTAGGGATCCTTACTGAATTTTCGATTACTTTGGGATGGAAAAATGTCTACATCGATGTGATGGTAGTTCATGACACCTTGGAATTTAACCTACTCCTTAGGAGAGACTATGTTTATGCTATGAGATATTTTGTGTCCACTCTCTTTTGAGTGATGTGTTTCCCTCACAATGGAAACACAGTAACGATCGACCAACTTTCATTCATTGACCCTCATCTGATGGTCAACCACCTGCCTTCCTTTAATGGTCCGTACATGTCAATGATGTCCACCCCGTTGTAGGTCAATTATGTAACAACCTAGCCCATGCATTCAACCTCTCATGAGAAGGAATATCTCCCTTCTCTTGAAATAGATCCGGTAGTTGACATGGCCATCTCTTAGATAGGCCTATTATTTCTGGATGTCTCTACCCTTATCGAGACCGTCAACATGTATTCCTTCCGGAGTATTTTTCTTCCATCTAATGAAGATATATTGGAATCCATGGCTGACATTTTTCCCTTGACATGTATTCCTTCCAAAGAATTGTCCTCTTGGAAGGCATGATCAAGGAGAGGTTTTGAGAATATATTTTCTTATTTGTGGAAATCTTGTTAAAAAATGAAATAGAGGTATTGAGAATAGCTTTGCTTCTCTGTGGAAATATCATTAAAGAATTAAATAGAGGTCTTGAGAATAGTTTTTCTTCTCTATGGAAAGCTCATTAAAAAATGAAACAAAATCTATGAGCATAGTTTTCCTCTCTGTATCAAGATCGTTAAAAAATGAAAAGAAATATGGGGATTGAACCCAAAGCCATGAGCATAGTTATTTTCATGTGTCAACCTCATTAAAAAATGAAAAAGTCCCCTCTCCTCTCAAGTTGAGTATTTTCACTAGATATCGTAGATACTGAGTTGAGTCTTAAGCTAGATCTCGTAGATGTCGAGTCGGGTCTTTCATTAGGTCTCGTATTTTAACCTTCCTTTCATCGACTTTTGTTAGTTGACCTTTCTTCCTCCATCCGGTATAGAAATTAGTGACAATATAAGCATCAACGAATGAAATGAAGCTTGGGGGGAGATATCTCCATACTTTGATTATCATTATGGAGTTAAGACACTAGATTTTCAAGCTAGGGGTAGAGTACCAACCATCCATGGGTATCCCTCAAAACCTTTGGATATTATGTTGGGAAATTACAATCATAGTTTAATTTTTTTTCAAGATTGTGTAAAAATGAAACCAATTTTGAGCTTAGTCTTTGTTATTTCTCATGCTCGTAAATAAATGAGAATGTGACCAAGTATACTTTTATCACTTTTTCAAACTTGTAAAGATTATACGAAAAAGGAACCCCCTGGAGTTTTCTTTAAGCTCTTTTCAGGCTGTCTAAACATGAAACGATTGTCAAGTGATCATGCTTCCTTTCACACTCATTAAAAGGTTTTAAAGGGAATCTTTGGAGTGGTAGTTTATCTTTTTTCGGCCTCACAAGACTAATTATGAAAAATGGACACTCTAATCAAGCATGATTAAAAGAGTTCTCCCCTATATTGTTTTACACTTTTTTCGGGCTTGGGAGACAACATTTATGAAACAATCATCCTTGGAGTCACCTTTAAGTTATTTTCAAACACTCTAAACATGAAAAACCACCAAGTTTTCCTTCTTTGGAATCGCTAAACTACACATTGAAGGAACCATATGGGAACACACACTTACTTCTTCCATATCGTTAAATAAAGGAAGAAGAACTTACTGGAGGTGAATTATATCGAACATTTCTACCCTCCTCGAGCTCGTTAAATAAAAAAGAGGTACTCATCTATCTGGGTGGGGGGGGGATTGAAGGAAGTGGGTTAAGTTTTTGGGAATCCTTTATGGAAGCTATTGTCACCTTTGAACATGGCACTTGTTTGTGTCTCATCTTAAAGTTGGGTAATCTGCTTGTCTCTGATTCATGCCAATTCCATGTTTCACCATACTTTTTAATCCAGTCAAATATTACTCTTATTTTCATCACATTACATTCTTGGTAATTGTCAATTCAATGCTTCCAAGTCAGTCGTCATGCCTCATCATGTTCAAGGTAAGTTTCACTTCAAACCATCCTCTATAGTATTTCCAGTTTCCATTTCCTTTGTCAGTCCATACTCATTCGATTCACCATATTACATCAGTTTCCTATGTCACTTTCATGTCAATGATGGGGGATACATCAAGGCCCTCCTTTGATGAGTCTTTTCCTATCGAATTAAACACATCATCTAGGAATTAGACTTAGAAACCAATTAGTACCTTGGGACCTGCATCCTTCAATGTCATGCCTCCTCGCTTCCGAAAGTAGGTTTACATCATTGATCTTTGATTAGATGATTCCATGAATGTTTGACCTCAACTCATTTATTCACATTCCCTAGAATGTAGTAGGGTACCTTGAGATTCATTGACATCATCGTTGATTTCCCTCACACTTGTTAACGATTTACCTCAATGATCAATAATCAAGTGGTTTTTACCATGTTTGAAATCAAATCATTTATTCACATCGCTAGATTCATACTACATCAGGATTGGGATGAAGACCCTGGGTTGAGTGTTCACTATGTTATCTTCTTTTCCCAGGCTATGAAGGAGATCATTTGAGCATGCTGATATATATATTGTCACATAGATCCACATTTTATTGGTCCATGTCTATGTTATATCATCTCGTAGCTCCTTTTTGTATTTTTTGTGGCTATGATCAGTTCATGTCCTGGAGGTATGGATCCACATTGTATCTCTGGTGGCCATATCTTTAATCAATATTTTTTATGGATCTGCAGTGTATTGGTCGGAGGTTTTCTTTGAGTCATCTTGTATTCCGAGCATAGGTATTCCTGCCTAAGAAATGGAACATATATTAATATTGTTTGATGATTGTTTGCAACTTCTTCCAGGTTCTCCTACTCCACACCCTTGCATTGAATAATTTTAAATTGTTTCAGCCATCAATTTCTCTTCTGACCTCACACTTTAGGGGGAAATCTCTTACACATCAAAATTCCACACTTAAGTGTCTCACCCTAAGTGTCATAAAAGTGTCGTATGCACCTTGGTAAGTGTCGCAAGTGTCGTCAAGTGTCGTATTCACCTTAATAAGTGTTGCATTCCATTTTCTATATGGTTATATGTGTTTTAACCCCTTGAAACCATAAAATGACATTTACCATGATCCCTAAGTCATATTGGAGGATGAAACCCATCATTTCAAGGCTAGAAAGACACTTTTTACTTGAAAAACCGGCCATTATTTGGGCATTTTTGAAGGTTAGTGCCCCCTTGTCCATGATGGGGGAGTGATAAACCATAGATAAATTCCCCATTTAACTTATTTAGGGAGGACTAATATAGGATCAAATCTTTGTCTCCAACTATAGGGGAGCGTTGATTTTGGTTAGAGGAAAATTTGGAGAATCTCGCCTCTTTCTGAAGGCCAACTCTTGGAGATGAGGTTGGTATGGATCGAACGTTATCCTATGGAAATGTTATAGGATAAGATCCTAACATAAAGGTGTCATATACACAACTAATCCCCAAATATACTCATGGTGGTTGAGCCTCCCAAGCCTATAAAAAGAGGCCTTTCCAAGGTGAAAAAGAGGACAGACAAATATATCAAACTTATGATCTTTGGATTCATGCTAGGGTATGGATGAGGAGAGTTTGGAGGAGTGTTGCATCATCATATATGTTTGTAAGTATTATATTTGGCTTCTCATTTTAATATACTTGGATTATTTCCTTCAAGCTTGTGTATTCTTGCATGTGCTTGTCTATTGTTCCTTCAATCTTTGTAGTTGAGTTTGTTTGATATAATATTGTAGAGTAGGATTTCTTTATTTCTCTTTGTTTTCTATTTAATTGCAGGTATCAAGTTACGCTAAGGATTTTGCATACCAAACTTGGATTGGAAGAAGTGAGGACAAAATTCAAAACTAGGTTATTCACACCTTTTCTCCCTCTCTCTTTCTGATTAGTTAAACTTAATCCAAAGGGATGTTAGTGTCCACTTGTGTTTTTCTATATTGGTATAGGGGTCAATAATCCAGGGGAAATTTCACTTGTCTGCAAGAGAGTATTTTTGTAATACTAAGGTTCATACTCCACCTTCACCTCATACTTAAAATCCATCCTCACCTCCTAAATATCCTACTTCAATTGTTCACACCCTGGTTGTTAATAGGATGGATGCTATCATTGCTTATAGATATGAACCCTTGGTTTTACCTCAAGTCTTAAACACTTTCCCAACTAGATATTACATGAAATATTTTCACAAATTCAATGGGGAAGGATATGTTACTATTGAGGAACACTTAGCCTCTTTTTACAGTTTTGCAGATAACTTCAATATAGATAAATCATATGTTTGGATGAGAGTGTTTGTTCAAATTCTATATGGATAAGTAAGAAAATGGTTTTGAGGTCTTCTAGCAGGTTCTATTCCATTTATTGGCGTTTTCAATGAAAATTTTCTGAAACAATGGGGATAAAAAAAGGATTACTTGTATTATATAACTAAGTTTGGAGCCCTGAAAAAAATACATGGTGAGTCTATGTCATATTTTACTAAAAGGTTTAACAAAATGTATACCAAGATCCCTGATGAAATCAAGCCTACTAAAACCTTTGCTAAAATTACTTTTGCGAATTCCTTTGATGTTGAATTCTCTCTTCTATTGAGAGAAAGAAGGTATGATACCTTGAGCTCAATAATATGTACCATATTCCTCCAATACAACAATATATGATCCACAAATCTATGAAATGGATAAAATGTTGAAGAATCTAACATTAAAATTGGCCATATTGAAATTGGAAGATAAGCAGTTGAATAGACCTATTAAGGAGGGTAGGAAAATGAATCCAAATGAGTTCAGAAGACCACATAATGCTCCTTATACTATGAAAATAGAAATAAGGAATCATGAAGACCAAATGATCTTTCCCCCTTTCCATAATAATGCAGTTGCAGATACAAAAGAAAGTGATGATGTTGAAGAAAATTCTATTGCTAATTCAGATGGAACTGAGCTTCCTACTAGTCACTTAACTCAATAGGAATATGATGATTCTTTGATGTCAAATAAATTTGATGATCAAGAAGAGGAAATTGTTTAGAATGAGCCAAAAAATAAATTTTGGCCCTCGACCAAGTTTTGAGGAAACCTTGGTCAGGTTTGGACAACCTTTTGGACTTCGACGTGAGGATCGAAGATGGAGTGCCATGGCAGAGCTGAGATCATGGATCTCACTTGTTTTGTGGGATATGTGGACCCAACAAAGTGTTCATTAGGGTTTTTGTAATGGGTTATGGGATGTCGGCCTATGGGCTTACGTATGTTTAGGCCTTTTTGTAAGGAAATGTAAAAGTATAAATAGATAAGAATGTATGGTAGAAGTAGAGAAGTGGAAGATAGCTTGCAAGGCTAAGTGAAAGTAGTTTTGGCTTTCTTTGTGCAACATTTTTTGTATGTAAGGCTCTATATTATGACCTAGTTTTGGGAAGGAGGATCTGGCGCTTAGTGCATAGATCTCCTGTCCTCAACGAAGCTTGGCTCTGTGGATTTGTGCATAGGATCATATGAATGTAAGAGAATTGAAGAATAATAAAGAATATGAAGCAGTTGGTGGACATATCCCCACACTGGGGTGAACCACGTATATCTTGTGTCTTTTGATGTGCTTTATGTTGTGTTGCTTATATTCTGAATCTTGTTAATGTTTTTCTATTATGTATGTTGGATAGATATAATGTTGCTTAGTGATTTATTGTGCTTTATGAATTGATGCCAAATCTAACTCAATGTTATGTGCTAAGTGGTAGAAGTAATTGATCTTTGTTGCTACTGCATTGATCTATCTTAGGGTTTGTTCTGCAATGTTAATGAAGCTAATGAGTTAATGAATATCATATTGTAGTGCTAATAGAATACTCTGTGAAGTGTTGCTATCAAATATTTGTGTCCAAGCTTGGTTATAGAAACCTAAGTCTTGTAATCTCAGGTGAGACTTCACTTGCTTTGCAAGTGTTGCTGAAAGGGCCGATAGTTAGGGTTTTTTTGGTGCACTATTGAAGCATTGAACCCTGGGTCTACCCTTATGCCAACCAATGGTTTCATTGTTGGGACCTGAACTATGATTTCTAGGAAATAAATAAAAGATAAGATTTTTGCATAGATCTAATGCTGTAGTGCACAATATTCTACTTGAATTGAGAAGCTTTGTGCTAAGAAATAAATCCAATTTGAAGAAAAGAGGTAAATATTTGTGCTTTGATAAGAATAAGATAAGTGAAATTTTTGTTTCGAAAAGCATGAATTTAAGCATGTTTAATAGATTTTTTCCTAGCCTGGAAACTAGGGCGTAGTTGGAAGAAAGAGTTGATCTAATTAAAGATAATAGAAATGAAGAAAGATATGTTATTCCTATGCATAGAGAGAGTTTTTGGACTAATAATTGGATGTAGGAACCTAGAAATAATTTTTGTAGATTGCAGGTCCATCATTGTGATCCCAGTGTGCAGTACAGGAGAGGTTGGGGAACATTTAAAAGAAAGAGAGGAGTGACACTATGTTATAACTGTAGAAAACCAAGACATCTTGCTAAGGAATTCCCTAGTATAGGTCTTATTTGTCTTTGTTGTAAAGTTTTTGGTCATGAGGTTGAGGATTGTCTAAGGATGATTGCTAAAGTTGAAAGAATGAACATGAGACAATAAAACTATCAAGAGACTAAGAGCATGTTAGAGAATCATAAAGAGAAATAACCGTAGAAAGTTCAGACTACATTAGAACAGTCGAAAGAAATGATGGATGATCACAAAGATGTCATTTTACCAGAGATCTTGAAAGTAAAACAATGCAACAGTACAAGAATAGAAGACTTTGACATAGACTATGTCTTGGAAGAAGAAACACAAGTGAATATTATGACATAAGAAACTTGGGAAATTTTGGGAAAGCCTATTGTGATACCCTCATTGGGAAGGATAAGCTTGTTCAAGGGTTTGATGATAACCCTATGTGGAAGAATTACTAAAGTACCTATTATTGTTCATGGAACATCGACTGAAGAATAATTTGAAGTCATTAAGTTTGTTGATAACAACACCCCGTTCCCACTTTTGTTAGTAAATACTTGGATTGAGAAAGATTAGATCAGAAGGAAAGCAGAGGAAGAATATGTAGAAAAGAAAAATCAAGAACTTAGGTATTTCATAGCTAGAAAAATAGACTGACTAATAGAAGAACAAGAGGATAATTTGAAGCAACAGAAGGAAAGAGAAATAGCTAGCAAGATTGAAAGAATGCAAGAAGGTTTGAAGGGCCTATCCATGCAAGAAAGAATTATATCCACCCAGGAAGTAGTAAGAGAAGGGATATTAACTTCAGAACCTATGAGAGCACAACAACTATTGATTAAGGTTGGTTGTCATTGATGTCAACCCTTGAAGAAAGTCCCATAGCACAAAAGTTTGGGTAATGGACCCAATATTGTTTGATGTAAATATGACTCATTATTTTTTTTTCATGGTTGATAAGAAGTGAATATGGATGAACTCCAAAGTGGTCTCCTTATGGTGAAATCCCTCATGGGAAGACACTTTGTGGAGTAAGAGAACCCATGCTTAATTGTGGAATAATGAGATGAAGGAAAGTGAATTTGTCAGGGAAAATATCCTATATGGAAAGTACTTGTCATGTCATTTCCGGTGGTATGTGGAATGCCACATAATTCCTCACGATTAGAGATTTATGGCCATGAGAAGTTGGAGACCCCAGGTTTGGGTACTGGACCCAAGTTTGTTTGATGGGTAATAGTATGAGTTATGATATATTTTCAGATAATACTATTCTATATGGATAGTGCATGTCATGCCATTTCTGGTGGTATGTAGAATGTCACATAACTCCTCACGGTTTGAGATTTATGGCCTTACGAAGTTGGAGGACCCTCACATGTCATCTAGAAGCCCCAAAAGGTCAAAGTAGTCAAAGAGGTTTAAGATATTTTAAAAGGTAAATAATAAAGTGCAGTGATGAGTGTATTATAATTCAATATGAATACAAAATAAATTATTTCAATAATAAATTTAATGGAGAAATTAGAAGTGGACCCAACCCTAAAATAAGGAAAGTGGGCCAAGTGACCTAGAAAATGTTTTAAAGGAAGCTACTTGGAGAGTATAAATAAGAGGAAAGGCTCTCTCATTTGAATCACACTTGAGAATATTGAATATCTATAGGTGTATGAGGTAAAAAAATGATATATAAGCCGAAATTCCGAGGAAAGTGAATAAAAGAAGGCCGAAATGCAAGGAAGGATAAATTATTTTGATGGTTCTTTCTAAGGTATGTTATTTATAGGTCATCTCACCATTTTCGCTATAACTTTTTTTCTATAATGATTCAGATCCTGAAATTGCTATGAAAGTGAGAAAACATATCCAAGTATATGTGTTTAAAAATTCATCTTGTTGTTCATTGTATTTTTGGAGTTACACTCTGTGGAAAATAGGGTTTGTGGCCAGTCCTGAAACTAGTCAAAATCAGGTGTTTCAGGTAACAACATCATAACTTCTTCATAACAGACACAAATTCAGTGGGACCAAATGTGTTGGTTAGGTTACAGTCTTTAGTATGTTTTATAACATTTTTTTATCATTTCATAAAATATTTTTGGCGGGGCACTCTCTACAAGGTCGCTCTCTAGAATAAGCCAGAATTCAGCAAGGTATGTCATTTTTGCTATAACTCATTTTCTGAGAGGTTCCAAGTAGTGAAACTTGGAGGAATTGCATTAAACACACTAAAGAACATTATGCATCAGTTTCAAATATTTATACATTACAGGTTCAAAGTTATGATTACTTCAAGTTAGGGTTGTTGAATAATTCCAAAACTAGGCATGTGAGACTAAAGAAAAGTTTGATGAAAATGCTAGTCTCTTGTTTTTAAAGTTAAGGAAGGTTTACAGGAATGTGATCATATACACTAGGTCTATTATAGAGCTACAAATCAGATTTGGATTATGAAATTGATGAGGGCTTTTGGTTGTGGTACATGTTGAGTACATGGTTGAGACAAGTAGTTGATGAGTTGGCGCACATACATGAGGTGTATAGTTGATGATGTTGGAACATATTGATGAGTCA
>SNQJ01S0040263.1:60134-77545 GCA_010110895.2 Picea sitchensis
CCATAACGGAGTGGATATCGTGGATACAACTTGTTTTGTGGGCTATGTGGACCCATCAAGGGGTTCATTAGGGTTTTTGTAATGAGTTATGGGATGTCGACCCATGGGTTTACCCATGTTTAGGCATTTTTGTAAGGGAATGTAAAATTATAAATATATAAGAATGTATGGTATAAGTAGATAAGTGGAAGATAGCTTGCAAGGGTAAGTGCAAGTAGTTTTGGGTTGCTTTGTGCAACAAATTGTGTATGTAAGGCTTTGTGTTGTGGCCTAGTTTTGGGAAGGAAGATCTAGTGCTCAGTGTATAGATATCACATCCCCAGTGAAGCTTGGTTATGTGTCTTTGTGAAAATGAGGGGATGAATGTAAGAGAGCTAAAGAATAATGAAGAAGATGAAGCAGTTGGTGGAGGTAGCCCCGCAATGCAGTGAACCACGCATATCTTGTGTATTTTGATGTGCTTTATGTTGTGTTCCTGATATTTTGAATATGCTTAGTGATTTTTTATTATGTATGTTGGATAGATATAATGTTGCTTAATGATTTATTGTGCTTTATGAATGAATGCCAAATCTAAATCAGTTATATGTGCTAAGTGGTAGAAGTACTTGATCTTTGTTGTCACTGCGTCAATCTATCTTAGGGTTTGTTCTGAGATGTTAATGAAGCTAATGAGTTAATGAATATCATCTTGTAGTGTTAATAGAATACTTTGTGAAGTGTTTCTATCACAGATATGTGTCCCATCTTGGTTACAAAAACCTGAGTCATGTAACCCCCCCCCTCCTTCTCCTACCTCGGGTGAGACTTCACCTACTTCGCAGGTGTTGTTGAAAGGGCCAATAGCTAGGGGTTTTTTGGTGCATTGTTGAAGCGTTGAACCCTGGTTCTACCCCTATGCCAACAATAAATATAATTTAATCTATAAACAAAGTGGATCGAAACAGAATGATAAAACGTAGATTAAGAAGACAAATACTCCATCCAAGAAGGGGCCAAGAAAATCAGATCAACATGAACAACATATAAAGGCATGTGTTTCACAATTAAAAGAAACAAAAAGACAAATATATCCTTTTAATCTAGAGCATGATATAAATACAATTAAAATTCTCATTCCTTTGGTGGAGCTAATAAAAAATGATCCTTTTAAACATTCTATCTTGAAGATTTTGAAATCCCCTACACCTATGATCTCTTGATATACTTCTCCATCACCTTTCATCTCTTCATACATTGTAAATTTGCAACATGAAAATCCTGCTATAACAATTGGTCTGCATATTGAAAATGGATTTGATTCTTCACCACCATTTTATATATCCCTGAACATTCATGATAAAATTATGCATAAGTTTCTCATGGAATCGAGAGCTTCACACAATTTTATGTTGAAGGTGGTTAAGGATGAGATATGGTTAGATATAACAAAACCATGCCAAGATCTCTATTCTTTTGACTCTAAAAAAGTCAAGTGTTTAGGATTTATCAAACATTTGGTTGTAACTTTGTATCAATTGCCTATGAAGAGTGTCATTATGGACATTCTAGTGGGTGATATACCACCAAAGTTTGGAGTGATCTTGTCTAGGTCATGAGATAAAAAGGTGGGTGGAACTCCTAAAATGTATTTGACATATGCCACCATACCTATTTTTGGGGGAGAACATCGGAAATTATATAGAGAAGTCAAATTTTCTTATATTGTAAGTGATCATGAAAATCCAAGAAATCATCCTATATATGTTGTAGACATTGAAATTGGTTCAACAATATTTCATATCAGTGATGATATTCTAGAATCACCAATTAATAAACCTATTGGTAAGTTAGAGAAAAGTATGGAAAACTCATTTTGGAAGATGTTTTTCAATTGTTCATGTTCAAAGGAGGGATCAAGTGTTGGGATTGTATTTATTTCTCCTTCCAAGGAAGGCATACCTCTGTCTTATAAATTAGAATTTGAGACTACCAATAACATTGAAGAATATGAGGGTTTACTGATGGGATTAAAATATGCAAAAGATATGGGAATTCACAAAATAACAGTTTTTGGAGATACTGAATTAGTGATCCATCAAGTCAAGAATATTTATAAAACAAAGAAGATAAGACTGAAGCAATACATGAATGAGGTATGGGACTTTGTTGAAAACTTCTTTTTGGATTTTGACATCACATTTGTTCAGAGAAACTTTAATCAACAAGAAGATTCACTAGCATTAGCAGCTAGCAATTTCAAGACTTAGTTATGTTCCAATATGAGATATGAAATTGAAGTAAAACACATGCCTTCAATCCTAGATAACATTAAACAATAGAATTTTTTCAGTGATGACCAGGAACTGAAAAGATTTATAGAAACTATTGATGAATTTTGTGCAATTTATATTGACCAAGAGAATGAAAATGATGAAAAATAAATTCAATCAAATGTTCCTTTTCAGAATAAGGTAGCATGGCATAAAATTATGGAGTTGGACAATTCACATTCCAAAATGTATCGTTCCACTGAAAATATTTTTTTACACCAATGATATTTCCAAAAGATATTCAATTCAGATTCAGGAAAATGATGTGTTTGATTGAAATATCGATACTACAGATCCAAAGATTATTAAATTGTCCGACACATTGTCAGAAGAGAAGAAGAGTAGGTATGTTAATCTTATGAAAGAATTTACTGATGTTTTTTCTTGGTCATATGAATACCTTAATATTTTTGACATAGAAATAATTCAGCATAAGATTCCTTTGAAAATGGGATCTAAACCGTTTAGGAAAAAAATGAGACAATTTAATCCTATGTTGCTTCCTATTATTGAAAAAGAGTTAAAAATATGGCTAGCTGCTAAGATTATAGTTCCTTTGAGATATTCAGAGTGGGTTGAAAATTTGGTGCCAGTTAGGAATAAAAATGTTGAAATAATTTTATGCATGGATTTTAGAAATCTGAACATGTGTTCACTCAAGGATAACTATCCATTACAAAAAAAATGGATCACATTTTGAAGAAAGTAGTAGGTTCTTAGAGGACATCCATATTAGATGGGTATTATGGATACAATCAGATTGCATTATTTGAAGAAGATAAAAAAAATATACTTTTACTACTCCATGGGGTACATTCATGTACAACAAGATTCCTTTTGGGTTAATGAATGCAAGGGATATGTACCAAAGACAAATGGAAATTCCATTCATTGGAGAAAAAGACAAGTTCATGGTGATATATCTTGATGAAATCACTATATTCTCAAAGACCGATGATGAACATTTGCAGCAGCTCAGGCAAACTTTGCAAAGAAGGGTTTTTGTGCTCTATGTTGTAACTGATGATTGAAGATATTAATAGAGAAGAAGAGTTGGTGGAAGTATCCCCAGGGTGGGGGTGAACCACGTAAATTTGTGTGTAATGCTCTGTGCTTTGATTCATTGTGTTTATCTCTGCTTATGCTATGTGATTTTTATATATTCACTTATGCTTTGTGCTTCTTAGATATATATGATTATTAGATCTGATGTATGTGTGAGTGCTTAGTGATGATCTACAGGACCTGATGTATTACTATTGTTAAGTGTTGAAATATTGTAGATCTAAGTGAATACTGCAATGCTCTGTGCTATCTACGAAGTAGAATAAGGGTTGGATATTAATGTTTGAATGATGCTAAGTGCAATGTAAGTAGTATAATCATAGGTCTATCCCATCTAAGGTTGCAGACACCTGAGTCTTGCAACCACCCTTGCCTCTACCTCGGGTGAGACTTCATCTACTTTGTAGGTGTTGCCGAAAGGGCTGGTAGTTACGGTTTTGTTGGTGCACTCTTGAGCATTGAACCCTGGGTTTGCCCTTTTGTGCCAACAAGAGGTGAACAAAGCACTTTGCTATGTGCTGAGATTGGCACAAGAGAAACAAGAATTAGTTTAAATTCAAGTGGTGAAGCTCGCTGAGGCCATCTAGTAGCTTCAAGAGAGGATAAAAGAGTTGGAAATCCAAGAAGTACCGAGCACCCCACAAGAAGTGCGCAATCAGAGGGAGGAAGGCACCAAGAACATAGTAGGAAGGATCAGGTCCCTCACCTCAGAGTGCAAACAGTTGAGCGATATAAGTGCACAGACTTATGGACTCCTCGTAGAAGATACAGAGATGAAGAAACTAGAAGCACAGCTATAGGAGGCATAGCAACAGGACTTCACCGTGCAGGCATAGATGAATCTCCTCACCGCAGTTGAGATAATGAAGATATATCAAGAGCAGCGTGCAGTACAACAATATATTACTGCCATCCAGGGTAGAGTAATGGAAGTCGTGCAGAAATTACAACATGTGCAGGATGAAGCCTGAAAGGTGTTTGAAGAAATTGAAGGATGAGGCTCGCAATTGGACTAGGTGGTTGTGACAGTGGAACACTACCTGGAAGGGCCTATTACAGAGAAGACAATCGAGGATATCATTGTGCAGGAGGCTTAGGTGAAGTAGCAAGTCGAAGAAGATTGAGCAAAGCTCGAGGCCTTCAAAGAGACACTGCCCAGATCTGAGTGACTCAGGATGAGTCACAGGTGAGTGTTGGGGGCCTATTGGCCCTCTACCAAGTTTTGAGGGAACCTTGGTCAGGTTTAGACAACCTTTTGGACTTCAACGTGAGGATCAAAGATGGAGCACCATAGCGAAGTTGAGATCGTGGATATCACTTGTTTTGTGGGCTATGTGGACCCATCAAGGGGTTCATTAGGGTTTTTGTAATGGGCAATGGGATGTTGACCCATGGGTTTACCCATGTTTAGGCATTTTTGTAAGGGAATGTAAAAGTATAAATATATAAGAATGTATGGTAGAAGTAGAGAAGCGGAATATAGCTTGCAACGCTAAGTGCAAGTAGTTTTAGGTTGCTTTGTGCAACAAATTGTGTATGTAAGGCTTTGTGTTGTGGCCTAGTTTTCGGAAGGAGGATGTAGTGCTCAATGTATAGATATCATGTCCTCAGCGAATCTTGGCTATGTGGCTTTATGCAAAGGAGGGGATGAATGTAAGAGAATAAAAGAATAATGAAGAAGATGAAGGAGTTGGTGGAGGTAGCCCCACAATGCGGTGAACCACATATATCTTGTGTCTTTTGATGTGCTTTATGTTATGTTCCTTATATTATGAATATGCTTAGTGATTTTCTATTATGTATGCTAGATAGATCTAATGTTTCTTAATGATTTATTGTGATTTATGAATGAATTCCAAATCTAAATCAGTTATATGTGCTAAGTGGTAGAAGTACTTGATCTTTGTTGTTACTGCGTCGATCTATATTAGGGTTTGTTCTGTGATGTTAACGAAGCTAATGAGTTAATGAATATCATCTTGTAGTGTTAATAGAATACTTTTTGAAGTGTTTCTATCAAAGATATGTTTCCCATCTTGGTTACAAAAACCTAAGTCATGTAACCCCCCCCTTCTCCTACCTCGGGTGAGACTTCGCCTACTTCGCAGGTGTTGCTGAAAGGACCAATAGTTAGTGTTTTGTTGGTGCACTGTTGAAGCCTTGAACCCTAGTTCTGCCCCTGTGACAACAATAAATATAATTTAATCTATAAACAAAGTGGGTCAAAACCGAATGATCAAACATAGATTAAGAAGACAAATACTCCATCCAAGAAGGGGCCAAGCAAATCAGATCAACATGAACAACATATAAAGGCATGTGTTTCACAGTTAAAAGAAACAAAAATACAAATATATCCTTTTAATATGGAGCACGAGATAAATAAAATTAAAATTCTCATTCCTTTGGTGGAGCTCATAAAAAATGAGCCTTTTAAACATTCTATCTTGAAGATTTTGAAATCCCCTACACCTGTGATCTCTTGAGATACTTCTCCATCACCTTTCATCTCTTCATACATTGTAAATTTGCAACATGAAAATCCTACTATAACAATTGGTCTGCATATTGAAAATGGATCTGATTCTTCACCACCATTTTATATATCCCTGAACATTCATGATAAAATTATGCATATGTTTCTCATGGAATCGGGAGCTTCACATAATTGTATGTTGAAGGTGGTTATGGATGATATATGATTAGATATAACAAAACCATGCCAAGATCTCTATTCTTTTGACTCTAAAAAAGTCAAGTGTTTAGGATTTATCAAATATTTGGTTGTAAATTTGTATCAGTTGCCTATGAAGAGTGTCATTATGGACATTGTAGTGGGTGATATACCACCAAAGTTTGGAATGATATTGTCTAGGTCATGGGATAAAAAGGTGGGTGGAACTCCTAAAATGTATTTGACATATGCCACCATACCTATGTTTTGGGGACAACATAAAAAATTATACAGGGAAGTCAAATTTTGCTTATATTGTAAGTGATCATGACAATCCAAGAAATCATCCTATATATGCAGTAGACATTGAAATTGGTTCAACAATATTTCATATCAGTGATGATATTCTAGAATCACCAATTAATAAACATATTGGTAAGTTAGAGAAAAGTATGGAAAACTCAGTTTGGAAGATTTTTTTCAATTTTTCATGTTCAAAGGAGGGATCAGGTGCTAGGATTATATTTATTTCTCCTTCCAAGGAAGTCATACCTCTGTCTTATAAATTAGAATTTGAGACTACCAATAACATTGAAGAATATGAGGCTTTACTGATGGGATTAAAATATGCAAAAGATATGGGCATTCACAAAATAATAGTTTTTGGAGATATTGAATTAGTGATCCATCAAGTCAAGAATATTTATCAAACAAAGAAGACAATACTAAAGCAATACATGAATGAGGTATGGGACTTTGTTGAAAAATTCTTTTTGGATTTTGACATCACATTTGTTCAGAGAAACTTTAATCAACAAGAAGATTCATTAGCATTAGCATCTAGCAATTTGAAGACTCTGTTATGTTCCAATATGAGATATGAAATTGAAGTAAAACACATGCCTTCAATCATAAATAACATTAAACCCTAGAAATTTTTCAGTGATGACCAGGAAATGAAAAGATTTTGAGAAACTATTGATGAATTTTGTGTAATTTTTATCGACCAATAGAATGAAAATGATGAAAAATAAATTCAATCAGATGTTCCTTTTCAGAATAAGGTAGCATGGCATAAAATTATGGAGTCGGAAAAATCACATTCCAAAATGTATCATTCCACTAGAAATATTTTTTTACACCAATGATATTTCCAAAAAATCTTTTGTTCAGATTCAGGAAAATGATGTGTTTGATTGAAATATCGGAACTACAGATCCAAAGATTATTAAATTGTCCAACACATTGTCAGAAGAGAAGAAGATTAGGTATGTTAATTTTATGAAAGAATTTTCTGATGTTTTTTCTTGGTCATATGAATACCTTAATATTTTTGACATAGAAATAATTAAGCATAAGATTCCTTTGAAAATGGGCTCTAAACCTTTCAGGAAAAAAATGAGACAATTTAATCCTATGTTGCTTCCTATTATTGAAAAAGAGTTAAAAATACGGTTAGATGCTAAGATTATAGTACCTTTGAGATATTCAGAGTGGGTGCAAAATTTGGTGTCAGTCAGGAAGAAAAATGTTGAAAAAATATTATGCGTGGATTTTAGAAATCTGAACATGTGTTCACTCAAGGATAACTATCCATTACCAAAAAATGGATCACATTTTGCAGAAAGTAGTAGGTTCTTAGAGTATATCCATATTAGATGGGTATTCTGGATACAATCAGATTGCAACAATGTGAAAGATATGGTTTTGCATCCAGAAAACGAAGGAAAGAGAGGTAAATGGATAACAAAGATTTTAGAATATGATGTAGAACTCAAACCTACCAAATTGATCAAAGGTCAAGGTCTAGCAAGCTTGCTTGCTGACTCAAATTGCAAAGCTCTTGGACTGCATTATATTCAAAATTATCTAGTTGTTCTAGTATCATAGGATAAAGACAAAAACTTACAAGTATTGGACAAATATAATTCCTCATCATGGTATATGGACATAGTTTATTTTTTGCAGAATTTTCAGTGCCCATAAGATTTTAATAAATCTCAAAGCAGATCTCTCAAGATAAAGGCTGCAAAGTACTACATTATTAATCAATAATTATTTTGGAAGGATCCCAATGGAATTTTTTTGAGATGTATTGATGAGGATGAATCAAATTTTATTATGAATAACTTGTATAAAGGTGTTTGTGGAGGACATCGACACTAGAAAGCCACAAAATTTAAAATTTTGAGATCTGGGTACTATTGGCCCACCCTATATTTTGATGTGTTTTCTAAAATTAGAGCATGTGATCAATGTAAAAACTTTGCTGGAAAACAAAAATTACACTCTCTTTCATTAAATCCAATCATAGAAAATGATGCTTTCTAGCAATGGGGCTTGGATTTCATAGGAGAAATTAATCTTCCTTCCAGTGGACAACACAGATAGATCTTGAAAACCACTAATTACTTTAAGAAATGGATTGAGGCTATCCTGACTAGAAATGCAATTGATAAGGTAATTATAAATTTTCGGGAAGAAAATATATTTTCTAGATTTGGATGTCCTAGAAAATTAATTACAGATAACGCTCAGAA
The DNA here is from genome assembly GCA_010110895.2 of Picea sitchensis. NCBI lineage: Eukaryota > Viridiplantae > Streptophyta > Pinopsida > Pinales > Pinaceae > Picea > Picea sitchensis. The sequence goes on from SNQJ01S0040263.1 coordinate 68,726, forward strand.
ATTTAAATCTTATTATATGATTGAATTCTGTGAAAGTTATAATGCTACGATGACACATTCTACTCCTTATTATCCATAGGGTAATGGATTGGAATAATCCTCCAAAAAAATCTCGAATAGAATCATCAAAAAATTGTTGGTATATAACAAAAGGAGATGGAATTCTAAACTAAAATATGCTTTATGGGCTGACAGAATTAGCACCAAAAAGTCAATTGACACTTATCCTTTCTAGTTGGTCTATGGGACATATACTATTTTCCCAACCCAAATTGGTTTACCTATACTAAAATTTGTGCAAGAAGAATTGGAAGAACCCAATGATACTCAAAGAAGGATTTTTCAGATTATTGAGGTACAACAAAGGAGAAAAATGTTAAATGAAAAATATGAGACTTATCAGAGTAAGGTCAAAACAACATTTAAAAATAATACCAAGATGGACAATTTCAAAACAGGGGACCTTGTTCTGAGATGGGATATTTTGGGTTATGAAAAAGGTACAAATATCCTCATTATTCCCATAGTTCATGATATAATCTTGATTGACTTTTTTGTTAATTACGTATAAATAGGATAGAAAATTATTAATATGTCTTCTAGTGATATTATTGAAGTTATATTAAATAGATTCTAAAATACGATTGGAATTGTTTGATTTTTTTACAGGAATGGATAAACATTGCCAAACCCGAGATAGCAAGGGAGACCTTGAATATGCGTAAGCTATTGGAGGTTGAGGAAATTTGGAGAAAAGCAATTTTGAAGATGATTGATTTTATATCTTGTAAATTTATAATAGTAAAGAGATCCTGAGGATCGCTTAATTTACCCAGATTATTGTAATATATAGAGGGTAATAGATCCTAAAAATATATAGAAGAATTGCATCCAAGTACTCAAAACTCAGAATCATTCTGCACAAGCAGTTTTTGTAAATGTTGTACCAACTATGGAATCAATAAAATATTTGAACATTTTCACCATTTATACATTCTGAGTTTCTATTAGCAGTGCTTCTGAGGACCAAGGGCCTAGTCTGAAGGAGTCACTGTCTCAATCTATAATCTTATCAGTTTTAATTTATGTTTTGTGATTCAAATATATTTCACAATAGTTAAGATGAATGCATAAGTGTGTTAATAATTTTATGTTGTTTGCGTACAGAAGATAGAAATTTCACTTGGGTGTTAATGATTATTGTTCCAACTTCCATTACTATAGTTTGTTGCTTGATAGTTCCTCACATTTTCATACGCGTTATTCCGTGTACTTAGATTTTCATTTGTTGTTCCTTTCAATTAAGTTACATTTTCTATTCCTTTCAATTAAAGTTACAATTGTTTTTCCTTTAGTTAAGTTACATTTGTTGTCCCTTTTGATTAGATTACAATTGTTGTTTCTTTCCACAGATAGAGTAATTCGTTATTTCATTTCCAGCAATTTGATTCATAGTTGATATTTAATTCTGCAAGTCGTATTTAGATTCAATTACTTATTTTTAGTTAAATGAATTCAACAAATTAGTTAGTTCCTTTTCATTCGCAGCATGTTAGTAATTCGATTTCAATTTCATTAAGTAAGATCTTAATCTCGGAATATTTAATGAAAATTTGAGGAACTTGATTGTTGATAAACTTAGGTTTGATTTAACTACGCAATTTTAGCCTCTACGAGCTATCTGAATAGACTTTTCTGATATTCTTGAGACAAAAGACGAATCCTCGGGTTGATAAATTAATGTTAAACTAAGGTTGTTTTTAGACATCTTTAGAGACCAACATTTTGGCACGGTTTTCAGGGAGAATGTCAAAGGTAGCATAGGTTGTGTCTCTGGAGGACCAAGTATTGAAGACAAAAGGTAATAACCTATGTAGGAAATAATTAAGATGCTTATGCCAACGCTTACCTCCAGTTGACAGTTAAGAGGTTATATAGGTTTTTCTTTTGAATTTATTTTTGCGTGAAGTGTGTATGACTAAGAAGAAAGATCTTGAAAAACCAAAACCCCCACCAAAAACTATCAAATCCTAGGGCTCGTCGCTCCCTGGGAGAAGCACTTTCATAGACGACATCATCTGAAAAGATTAATCTCAAGCTTCAGTTGGACCTAGGAAAGGATCTACCCAAATCCCTCAAGTAGCAGTTTCACCAACTGCAACCCACGTTGAGATTCATAGAAAAAATGAAGGGACTGAGAAAAGCTTTCAAAGAATAGATCTTCAACCCCTCAACCCTTTAGAAGAGGGAAATTCTTGTAATCTGGAGGAAGGAGAAGGAGAAACCAACGGGGTTGCCAAGGAAGACCCATCACCACCCCTTGATCCTGAATCTCCTGTAAAATAAGAGGGCATACAAAAAATCCAAGATAGATGGAGTGCAATCAAATCCCATAGGGGATCAAGTAATCAATCGAAAGAATACTCAGGCTAAGAAATTCTTGAATATTATTGGCATATCTTCAACCAAATGGCCCAACCAAATCAACAATGACCTGAGACCTCCACGTTGGAATATCTGATAGTTGATCCAATCGCCAATGCCCCCATGAAAGAAATACCCCTGTAGAACCTGCCAACCTTCCATGGATTGATCTCAGAAGACCCAGACACATTATTATTCAAATTTGATGTCCTATGTAGAGGGTATGATTACACCTCTTAATCCCAAAAATTAAAAAATTTCCCCTCCACTTTGAAAGGAGCATCTCTACGCTGGTTTGTGGGATTAGGAGGTGGAACTATAAACTCATGGGATGAGATGAAACATGCCTTCTTGAAAAAATACCAGGATTATTGTAGGACCAGGGACCTAAAAAATGAAATATTTCAAATGAATGAAAAAGAAAATGAGACGTTAGAAGAATATGTTGAAAGATTCCAGTATAATTTACAAAGGTTTCCTTATGGAACATTACTAGGTGAGGTGATTAAAGCCACTTTGATAAAAGGAATGAAAGATGAATGTGTAGAAACATTGAATTTAATGGGGAAGGGTGAAATTTATCAAGAAACTTATGATAATATCATTTTATTGTGCATCAGGTGCTCACGAGGAAGTACACGAACCAGAGCAGGAATGCAGACTTCCCTCACTAGAAATAGCAATATTACCAGCGAGGGTGTTACGTGAGCTGAAGTTGTTAATCTCTTAGAAATTTTCAAAAAAAATGTTTTGAGCACTCTGACTACACAATTGAAAACAATCATAAGCAGAGAAGACTTTGGCCATATTTATCCATAGATGCATAAACAAAACATGGTCCAAGGGAATGTCCTTTGTATGTGGTTTGTGTTTGTGCTATTTGCACCAAGGATCACACAACGGAGCAATGCCCATCGTTCCCTGGACTAAAAGCTATCTCTAGAGAAGAGGAAGAGGAAATAGAACCATTATATCTGATGGCTCATCATCATCAATGGTAGGCCCAACCATTTACTAATTAGCAGAACAATTATGGACAATATAGTCAGCAAAAAAAATCGAGTAATGCATGGAAGGGACAGTCGTTTACTAATCAGAACTGGCAGCCACAACAATACCCACCTACAAATCCCACTTGGCCGAACCAACCTACTGCAAATCCCATCTGGAAGAATCAACCAACTGCAAGTTCCACCTATCCTAACTCACAATACCCCACCTCATCCTGGAAAAATTCAAATAACAATCCCTACCCTTCACAATGGCCTAACAAGACTACCCAAAACCCAAATTAAAACAAGAATTGGCAGTGCCCCGTGGGGATAAACAATCATCCCATGGGGATGACCCTTCAAATCCAACCCACGTTGCAAGCTCCACTCCAACTGCCCCAGAACCCTCAATTGCAATTGCACCCTCAATTACCAGCCCAACCCCACCCAAATCCTAATAATAGACCAGCTCAGCTCATCCAGATTATGGAGAATGGGGAAGGGGAAACCAACTCGGTAGGGTGCAATGAAATTTGGCTAAGATCGGGGTGTATAATCTCTCCTGAAGAAAGTAACATTTTCCAAGATAAGGAGAATGAAAATAACAAAAAATGTTGGCCCTTGACCAAGTTTTGGGAGTTTCTTGGTCATGTTAACCTATTTTGGGACTTCAACAATCTATCAAAGGAGGAGCGCAAGATGAAGTAAAGATCACGGGATTTTGGCCCTGTTTTGGGCCCCTTTTTGGGTTTTCGGGAATATGTAACGGGAAGGGGATGTCGGCCCATGGGTTTACCCATGTTTAGGCCTATTTTGTATGTATATATAAATGTCTAGGCCATACAGAGAAGTAGTGAAATTGACATCTAAGTGGTGTAGGCTAAGTGCTAAGAGTTGAATCTGTGTGATCAAGGCTTTGTGCATCCTGTGTAAGACTTGCAGAGTTGAGTGCAAGTCCCTATGAGAGACTGTAGAAGTCTTTATGTTGTAGCACAAGGAAGAAGGATCTAGTGAACTGCGCAGATATTATGTCCTGTGTGGAGTAAGGGTTTTGAGGCTATGTGCTTGTAACTGATTGAATGAAGATAATAAAGAAGAAGATTTGGTGGACGTAGCCCCAGGGTGAGGGTGAACCACGTAAACACTATGTTATGTGCTTTTTTCTTTGTCTTGATGTGTTCATATGTTATATGCTAAGTGATCTGATATGTTTAGATAGATCTACTTGCTTTGTGTTTATCATATGTGAGAATGTTAGATCTGATCTGGATAGTCATGCTTAGTTATTGATATGCTCATTCTAATCCATTTGTATATGCTAAGTTCTTGAACACTATAGATTGGTTGGAATAATGGGAAGCTCTATTGTATCAACATGGTGAATAGTGATTACATATTAAGGAATTGATGGTGCTAAGAGTTGTATTAAGTATTATAATTACAAATTTGTGTCCCAGCTAAGGTTGTAGACACTTGGATCCTACAACCACCCCTGCCTCTACCTCACGTGAGACTTCATTTGCTTCTCAGGTGTTGTCTAAAGGGCTGGTAGTTAGGGTTTTGTTGGTGCGTTGTTGTAGCGTTGAACCCTGGGTCTGCCCCTATGCCAAAAAATGGTTCCGTCACTGGGACCTGAAACTGTGATTGCTGGGAACTGAGAAAGAAGAATCTTTGTGCAATGATCCATATTGAAACTATGAAATCTCTGTGCATAGATTTGTGCCCTAGCGTGCAGTATTCTACTTGAATTATAAAGCTCTGTGCTAAAGAAATAAGGTCAGATATGAAAGAAAGAAACCCAATCTAAAGAAAGAAGATCATATATGAGGGAAAGAGGTGAGATCTAAACGCTTCGCACTCTAGGAAAGGTAAGAATAAAAGAGGTAAGATCTGTAAGCTCTATGCTCTGATAAAGGTAAGAATAGTTAAAAAAATTTAGATCTGAAATCTTTTTGCCCTATAAAAGTAAGATAAGTAGAAATTTTTGTTTCTAAAGTATGGATCTAGGTATGATTGATAGATTTTGTCCTAGATTAAAAACTAGGGAAATAATAGATAAAAGAAGGTTTGATATGAATAGATCTGATAAGAATCATGAAAGATATGTTATACCTATGCATAGAAAATATGTTTGGACTAACAAATGGATGCAGGATCCTAGAAAGAATTTGTTGCGGGTTAGCTCATACGATCCTAGCGCACAATACAGAAGAGGCTGAGGATCATTTAAAAGAAAGAGAGGATTAACCCTCTATTATAGTTGTAGAAGACTAGGACATTTGGCTAAGGAATTCCCTGGAAGAAGACCTAGTTGTCTTTGTTGTAAGGCTATGGATCGTGAAGTGCTGGATTTCCCTAGAATGATCGCTAATCTTGAAAGAATGACTCTAAACTAGGAGAAACCTAAGATAGATCCAAAAACTAAGACTACAGTAGAATCCCAGAAAGAATCAAAGAATTTATTACTACAGATGAAAGACACCTTGGATGACCATCGACATATTAGACTATCAGAGATTTTGAAAGACAAAGAATGCATTGAAGCAAGAATAGGGGAATTTGACATTGACTGTATTCTAGATGAGGAAACACAAGTGAATATCATGACAGAAAGAACTTGGGAAGCTATAGGAAGGCCTGATATGATCCCTTCACTAGGAGGAATAGGGTTATTCAGAGGGAAGATGGTAAACTTATGCAGGAGACTCGCTCAGATACCTATGAACATTAATGGAACTTTGAGAGAGGAAGACTTTGGGATTATTAAGTTTATTGAAGACAAAAACCCATTTACCATGTTAATAGGAAAACCTTGGATTGACAGAGCTCAATCCAGACAAAAGGAAGAAGAAGAATATTTGGAATAGAAGAAACAAGACTTAAAAGATTTCATGGCTAGAAGGATCACACAATTGATTGAAGAATAGGAGAATAGATTGAAGCTAGTTGTCACTAGAAAAATTGATGTCAAAGCTAAAAGAACATTAGGATACTCAAAGAAAACTAAAGTACTTACTCCATATAAAGAAAAGGTATTACCCCTGAATCCTAGGAAATAATCTCAACAGCGCGTAGTAACTATGTTAAAAGAAGACAAGAATCAGAATGGAAAAAGAACTACCGAGACGAAGATAACTAGAAAGAAGGCGAGGAAACAAAGTAAGAAGAGAGATAAGTTGTAGAAGGTTCTAGAGGGAGCTTCGTAGAAAGAAAATTCACAGAATTGGAGCTTCATCGGGATATCATAACAATGACACATGGCACTTCTCCATGGTGAAGCAATATAGCCATTGGGGCCAATATCTCTGTTCGACTTCTACCCCAAATGGACATAAAAGAAATAAAGGTATGTCATCAGACATTTGGACCATGCCATAATGGATCAAACAAGAGTTAATAGGGGCTCATAACTTTTGCAAATGAATCGTTGCCAAGTTTCCTACTTCTCCCTTCGTGCCATGCATGAAGAACACTTGTGCTAACTAAGAATTTGAAGCCCGCGGACTGAATGAAATTCATATAGTGGTCATTGTACCCTTTCTAGTATTCCAATGCAATGTCTAAGTACATCATGATCCCAATAATTTTAATCCCAAGTGTGTATGTTCGATGAGCTCAACCCAGTTGAAGAATCAGTGATATAAGTTCTCCTCAACTTGATGACTGAAAGAGTCATGTCAGAGAGAGGAATGTATACAAGTGTACAAGCATCTTCGATGAGAGGACTGTAGGCCTCTCCATCCATAGCTCGAGCCGGACCATCCTGGCCAGCTGATGAGAAATGAACAAAGCATAGAGATAGTATCACAAATGCTAAACTGATCCCAAGCATCCTACCTACCTATCTACCACCTCTGATCGGCGCAATAAACCGAGACAGTGTGCCCAGAGACTTTGAATATGCGTTGGTCACTATGTACCTTATGAAAGAAGTGTGCCCAGTTCTTGATTACCAGCATAAGCTCGTAGCATTGAAGTTTAGCGAATTTAACCTTGGCAACATGAAGGTTTACAACATGCTCACCCCACATAAGTATCTGACGAGAACCAAAGGTGTTATAACCCTAATTTTCAATAGACATACTTATGTGGCATCAGGCCATCTCAGATTCCTTCTTTTCCAAAACACTTATGAACAACTCTTCTTAAAAACCACTTTTATAAAGGCCCACGCACCCTTCTCCGTTATTGCATGTGTGTACACACTAGCTACCCCAATACAGCCCGTGTGTACCTACAAAATCACGAAAAAAGGAAAGTTGTTGATGGAACATACAACTTTGGCCAAGTTAACTAAACCTTTCGGCCATGCATGGTCGGTCATTCGACCAAATACTTGGCTCCTTATAGCCTATAGAAGAAGGGGTAAGGGTCCCATTTAAAAGGAGGAAAATCATAGTAAAGAGACAATACCCAATTGAGCATTCTCCTTGTCCCAACCTTTATCCATCCTTATGCAAAAAGAAGTATAGAGAAAAGTAGTTGGAGGACAGTTGAAGAGGAGCCCAGGACCAGTTTCGAGGAGCAATGTTGATCAAATATTGTAAGTTTACTCTTGTGAAGATTAATACAAAAAGGAATACTTTTGATGTCCCACCATATCGTGTGCTCGAGTTGAAATTTTATCGTATGATATTGTCACAACTAACCCAACAATTAGTATATGAAATTCATGTTTGCAGCTTTTTGTTTGTTCATGTGTGAATGTAGGTCAACTTTGGGAGGAGGCTTGCAATCAAAGAGAGAGTGAAATAAAAGGGATTGACATCAAACGAAGGACTTAAGGTAGAGTTATCGAATCTCATTTACACCTTTGTATTGCATGGATGTGGGGTTTTGCATTGGGAGAATAGGAAAGAGTAGAGGCCTTTGAAATGGTCATTTTTTGCATGCATGATTAGAGCCCTTAAATGCTAAGTCCGTAGGAGGGATTCCCACCCACAACATAATTGGCGACCATACTGGGGATCTCTAGGGTTTTCTAGGAGTCTTTTTGGGTATTTTTAAAAATTTGATTTGATTCCTTATTTTTAAAGTTTCTGCAAAAGTCTCAGCTAACAGAGATTCTGGTCTTCAATACCAATTATCTCTGTTTCTTTGCTTGGATGCATTTTTTTTTATGGGACCCACAGAGGTACATGTGGCCTGTATAAGGCCTGCACGTGTTTACCCACACCCTACCTTCACACAGCCTGCATGTACACGCTAGTTGATGAAGTGTCAATCACATGTATGATTTCAGAAGATTTCTTTTAGAGAGGCAATCATCCTGTCCCTTGTCAGAATTGATCCTTCTTAGGGGTTTTCTGGAACTCATTCTAGGCTCTGTGTTTGTAGTTTTATATATTAGGTTCCACCTCAGATTGGTTTTGTTCTATGAAATGTTCCTTGAATTGTTTTTTTT